>JAOXNN020185332.1:0-25462 GCA_028571205.2 Hydropsyche betteni | reverse complement strand
TTAAATATTAAATATTCAAATCGGGTACACATTTCGAGTTCACCCAATCGGGTTTTCACATTTTATCGTTTTCCGTTTCTTAATAAAACCACAGCCGATGTTATTGACATCGTGCCTATATACTAGTAATTTTATATTAAAACAAATAATAATCTTTTTTTCAGATATTTATCTAATTTTTATAAATTTTTTGTAGGGTAATTTCACAGTAGTTAACTTCAATGTGAACAAATTTGCCCACATGATTGCTGGCGACAATTTTATATACGTAAGGACACGTGTGATAGTGGAATATTTTTCTGACGTCGGAAGAACCTTCTGTGTAATTGCTGTTCTTGATTTGAGACCTATTCCGAAGATACCGAAGAAGAAAAAGAAAAAAGTTCCGTAAAAGCGCGTCGAATAATCTAGATGCTGTCGATGGATTTTTTGTATTCAAAAATCGTAAATTTAATATATAGATAGTCCTCGATTACGATGGAGATGCGTTCCTGAACCGTATTATATAAATATATAATATTAATATATTTATCTGAACTTCAAAATAAAATGCATTAACTATTCGATTTCAAACATCAATCAAATCGTTGAATATTTCAATTATCTAGGAAAAATTATCATTGTAATTTAATTTTTTACACGTTAAAATTCATGACAAAATATTGGTCGAAAAATTCTTTGATTTTTTTTACGTTTTTTAACTCGTGATAAAAATATTTATGATGTAGAAAATTTACTGGCTCACAGATGTTCAGAGTATTTATATTATATATCATCAAACCTGAAAAGACGCAATTGTGGTACAATTTTTTTTAGGTTTCAAAATAAATTCCACTAAAATACACTTATATGATAATTGATGTTCTAATTTTTTATTAATCCTGTGAAAGTTCTATATACATATTAATATTTTTTTTAACACATAATTTTGAAATCCTACTAAGCACTTGTTTGTCATTATCTTGTATTCTATAGTAAAATAATTAAAACAATGATTACAATCATAAAGCATCAACCTTCTTTTTCATCAACTATTATATAGAAATTGATGATGTAATTCATCACCAATTTTGTGCGAAATCTCCTCAAATGATAGGAACTGAAAATTCTAATTCCGTAATATGTTGAATAATTTCGCCATTTATGAATTTCTTTAACTACGATTAAAGATTAATTGAAATATAGATGCATTTTTGCAAATGCATTTTTAGATGTTACTTAAAATTAAAATTAAAAAAATAAACAATTTCAGTATATGATTTCAAAAACATCTTACATCCTAAAAGGATCGAAATGTCAAATTAATGATTTTTTCCACACCGATATTAATCTAATACCTAAGCAAGATAAAACCTATTAATTTATAGTCTCGTTCAAAACCTGATATCGTTTGCGATTGATCAGAATTTTTTAGATCGTTCGATGCAATGTTTCGATTCTCGATTTGCTTGTGAAGTTTTGGGTATCATTAAAAAAACTCCCCATTAAATACGAATTAAGATTGTTTATTAATTTTTATATTCTACTATTTTTCGATTTTATTCATAGTGCTCTAAAATTATAATGTTTATACAGAGTGACAAACAATAACGAGAAATAAGAAACATTATTAAACTCTCACGGACTTTTTTGATATTTTGATCTATTATATCGTTACTATTTCATTTAGTTATTTTAAAGATTTTATTGACGTACTTGATTATTATATAACAAATAAACATATTTGTCTATAGAAATTTATTAACAACATCATATTTTGCCAGCTCATCAAATTCCTTATGTAACTTTAACGTTTACCATTTACGTTTTTATTTTCGAAAAAATTTCACAATCACCATTTTCAATCTCTTTAGAAACCATCCTACAATGAATTTTAATGACAAAATAATAACTATTTATCAATATCATAATTCGCCGAACGCAAAAGTTCTATTAATTAATGAGTTCATCCGAAATACAAAATTCATAATAAATGATCAGAAACATTTGATCTACACGATGATTCGGCTGTCGATTTTTTTTTTGCTTTTGAAATTTCAATTTATTATTTGCGATCTTACCAGGGACCAAATTGCAACAGTTGATTTACCGCCAAAGGGTTTCGTGAGTTTTTTATTTTCGGTATCATCTTTCGAAGTTGTGAATTTGCACGTCAATTTTCAGGGAAATTTTTTCACGAAAATCCGATTTGTAGAAAAATGTTCAGATTCAGGTGTTACCATCGATCCAGATAATGCTAACGAACATAGATTTTGGATTACAAAAATAAACGAAATCGATGAAGGAGTGAGTGGATATTGTATAATAAAAAAGTATTACAGAGTTGCAAAAGTTAATATTGTCTTATTATTATTATTATTATCGATTATTTAATGTTTATTTTCTAATATTTCAATATTTTTTAGGCAAAATTTACTCCATTAATTCAACATAAAGGAGTATTGGTACCGACAATGAATCGAACCACAACACCATGTAATGATATCATGTTATCGTTTCCTTTGAAGTTTTTCTTTTCGCCTGATGATAAATGTGGATTTAAAAAATTAAACAGATTTTTGATCTATAAAACATAATTAACTATCACACATTCATAAGGACGTAACAATATTTTTTACTGTATACTTAGATTATTTTTCTTCAGGCTGAATTACACATACGAAAAATTTTCTAATAATATAAATTAAAAATGAATTATTCTTTCATACCTAAGTATTTTTTTTTAATTTTTTCTTAGGGCAATTACACGATAGTTGACTTAAATATAAACAAGTATGCCCACATGTTTGCAGGCGTAAATTTTTTATATGGAAGGATTCATGTGATTTTTGAATATTTTTCGGACGTCGGAAGAACCTTTTGTATCCTTGGCGTTTCTGATTTTAAACCAATTCCGAAGATTCGTAAGAAAAAAAGACCTACAGTTCCATAAAAGCACGTCGAACAATATAGATGCCTTCGATGGATTTTTTGTGTTCAAAAATCGTAAATTTATTATAATTCAATATGGTATTATATAAATATCTAATATATTTATCTGAACTTCAAAATCAAAAACATTAACTAATCAATTTCAGACATCAATCAAATTGTTGAATATTTCAATTATAGAGGAACAATTAACATTATCATTCAATTTTTTCCACGCTAACATTCATGACAAAATATTTGCCAAAAAAATCTTAAATTCTTTAACTCGTATTTTAAAATATTTATCATTGAACCTGAAAGAAGTAATTTTAAAATACATTTATTTGTTAATTGATGTTCTAATTTGTGATTACTCCTGTAAGGTTCTATTAATATATAATTTTTTTTAACACAGATACCCAAATAGGGGAGACTTATCTAATTTTGTAACACTAAGGGCTTGTATGTCATTATCTTGTATTCTATATTAAAATAATTAAAACAAAGCTTTCAATCATAATACATTAATCTTTTTTTTCATCAAACCATTATTTAGATGTAGTAATTCATCACTAATTTGATGTGATATCTCCTCAAATGATAGAATTCCGTAATATTATATATTGACTAATTCCGCCATAGTGGTCATGTAATTCTGTGATTGTATAGTAAATTTTTATAAAAACTTAATAATACTATTTTTTTATATTAAAAAGATAAGTATTGAAATTTTACAGAAAATTTATCATAAAAAATATTTTTTCAAAATAAATGGTGATTTTATTTAAATACCACGATTAGAGATTTATTGAATTATAGATATTAAAAAAAAAAATGTATTAAACAATTAACGACCGCTAATAAGTTTGATTGAAAATTTCTTATTAAAATATCAATAATGTCAATTAAATGCATTTTTAAATGATACTTCAAAGTAAAATGCAAAAAATAAACACTTATTCAGTATAAAATTTCAGAAACATCTTACATCCTAAAGCGAACGTAATGTCAATTAACGATTTTTTTCACATCGATATTAACCAAATACCTAAACAACACGAAACCTATTAACTTATGGTCTCGTTCAAAATCCGATATCGTTTTCAATTGGTCAGAATTTTTTAGATCATTCGATGCAATGTTTCGACTCTTGATTTGGTTACCGCTTTTAATATTTCGATATGTTATCGAAATGATCCAGGCCAAGAAATGTTGCAGTACTTTATTATAATTTGTAATTCAAACTAATCCATGCCCATTGATATCTGGCCAGTCAAATTGAATGTTTTTCTGACGTCGGAGGAACTGTTTGTATTATTGTCCTTCTTGATTAAACACAAGACCCGTTCCAAAAAGAAAAGATCCAATCTGTAACAGCATGTCGTTCAATTTAAAAAAAAAAAAACAATAAGGTCAGGCGCCCACTGCGATTTGTAGTCGCGGCGATCGTTTAGTCGCGAAAATGGAACGCATCGTTTTAGGTTGAAGTGCGCTCATAAACCATATGGGCAGTGGGCACCTGGCCTAAGTGGTATAGTTTCTTAATATTTATTGCATTCATTGCTCGATTGTATTGTTAATTGGTTTATTATAATAAAGTTGTTGTCAGAAGCTTGTGAAGATTTGGGTATCGTTAAAAAAACTCCCCATTAAACACGAATCACAATTGTTTATTAATTTTTATATTCCACTATTTTTCAATTGTGTTCATTGTGCTACAAAATAATGGCGCTTATACAGAGGGACACAAAATAACGGGCAAAAAGAAACATTATAAAACTCTTGACGTACCTGATTATAATATGTAATAAATAAACATATTTACTATTTACTTTTTTTTCATTTTCGAAAAAAAAATTTTCAACATTAGTATAACATTTTTAACCTTTTTCGGAAGCATCCTTTTTCAAGTTTAATGTCAAAATAATGACTTTTTTCATATTAAAATTCGACAAATACACGTATTATATTATATTGAACCATTATAGCAATAAATAAACTCGTCCAAAATCCAACGTTCATAATAAATGATCAAAACCTTTGATCTACACGATGATTCGGCCCTCGGTAATTTTTCTGCTTTTGAAACTTCATTTTATTATTTGCGATCTTACCGTTGACCAAATTGCAACAGTTGACCTACCGCCAAAGGGTTTCGTGAGTGGAAAAATTATCATTCTGTGAGTAGTCATTTCCCGAATTCATCATGAAATTTGCACGTTCATTTTCAGGGAAAATACTTCCCAAAAATCAGATATTTGGAACGATGTTCAGATTTAGGTGAGACCATCGATTCAGTTAATGCTCACGAATATAAAGTTTGGACTACTAAAATAACCGAAATCGAGGAAGAAATTCGTGGGTATATTACAGTGAAAAACGATTATATTATGAGAAAAGTGAATATTTTTTTATTTATTAAAAAAATATTGATTGTTAAAAGTTTAGTTTAAATCTTTTAATATTTTTTAGGGAAAAGTTTCTCCTTTTGTTCCTCGTAATGGAGTTATGGTACCGACATTGAACCAATCGTCCACAACGCCTTGTAAACATCTCGTTTTGTCGTTTCCATTAAAAGTGATCTTTTCAATTGATAATAAATGTTTGATGAAAAAAGTAAACCATTTTTAAAACTCATAAAAAATACAGCACGCATTTATAAACTCATTACAATTTTTTTTACTGAGAACTAAAATTATTCAAAATATTTTTTCCTTGTACCGAATCACACATAAAAATCATTTTCTATAAATCATTAATCATTTATTCAAATGTCTATGTAATTTTTATTCATTTTTTGCAGGGCAATTACTCAATAAATAATTTAAATGTGAACAAATATGCCTATACGGCCACTGGCGAAAATTTTATATATGCAAGGGCTCGTGTGATAGTCGAATATTTTTCTGATGTCGGAAGAACCTTTTGTATAATTGTCGTTATTGATTTGAGACCAATTCCGAAGAATGCGAAGAAAAAAATACATAAAGTAAATCGAAGAAATTAGATTTCCGTCAGTGGATTTTCTTCGTTTAAAAATTTTAAATTTAGTACAATATGGTTTTATATAAATGTGTATTTGTTTGAATTTTAACGGGTCAATATTTGTCAGCAGACATAAATCCAATTGTTTAATTTTTTGATTATCGCACATAATTATCAATGTCACCGCGTTTAATATTAACATATTAAACAATAATCACTTACATACAAAATATATATTTTTGATTGATAAAATAAACAATTAGTGGTATAATTTCTCAATAATCATTGCATTCATTGTTCAATTGTATAGTTTTTTTTTTAATAAAGTTTGCAACTGAAGCTAGGGAAGTTTAGTGAATCTTTAAAAAAACTCCCCATTAAACACGAATTACAATTGTTTATTAATTTTTATATTCTAGGATTTTTCAATTGTGTTCATAGTGCTATAAAATAATGGAGCTTATACAGAGTGACACAAAAAAGGGAAATCAGAAAGATCAACGTTAGACAAGAAGAGTGCTTTCGTCAAGGGGAATGCTATTAAAGGATGTAGTTTTGAAAAAAATGTCAATTTGGATTTCTGTCTCTCAAATGGCAAGATGTGGTTTTGAATGTTGGATGAACTTTCTATAATATTTGATTGTTAGTTATTGAGTTAGTTGTTGAGTTATTGATTTGAAACCTATTTCGAAGATAGCGAAGAAAAAAAAACCTAAATCTACATAAAAACACGTTGAAGAATCTAAATTCTAAATCGTCGTCGATAAATTTTATATTCTTAAAAATTGAAAATTCAATCCAATATAGTGTTATATAAATATTTATTTATCTGAGTTTCAAAACTAAAAGCATCAATAATAATAAAAAAATATCATATGAAACACTTTTTCATTAACTTTTTTAATCTTTTTCGAATACATCCTAAAACGAGTATAATGTCAAAATAATGACTTTTTTACATATTAAAATTTGACAAATATACATATTTTATTATATTGAACCATTGTAATGAACTCGTCCAAAATTCAAAAATGATAAAAAAAACAATCAGAATCTTTTAATCATCGCAATGTTTCAGTTCTCGATTTTCTATCTGCTTTTAAAATTTCAATTTATTATTTGTGATCTTACCAGTGACCAAATTGAAACAGTTGATCTACCGCCAAAAGGTTTCGTGAGTGGAAAATTTTTAATAACATGCGAGTCATTTTCCGAATCCGTCTTCATATTTGTACGTTTTCAGGGAAAATATGCCGTGAAAATCAGATATATGGAACAATGTTTGGATTTAGGTGTGACCATTGATCCGGTTAATGCTCACGAATTTAAATTTTGGGCCACAAAATTGAACGAAATCGACGAAGGAGTGAGTGGATATTCTATAGCAAAAAAGTATTACAGAATTACAAAAGTGAATATTTTATTATTTACTAAAAAAAATCATCGATTATTTAATGTTTGGTTTTAAATCTTTTTATGTTTTTCAGGCAAAATTAACTCCTTTTGTTCATCGCAATGGAGTATTTATATCGACAATGAATCGTACAACCACAACACCGTGTAATGATCTCATTATGTCATTCCCTTTGAAATTGTTCTTTTCGCCTGACGATAAATGTGGATTTAAAAAAGTAAACGAATTTCGAATCTAAAAAAACGTAATGAACACATCACACATTCATAAATGCATCTGAGTATTCATTACTGTATACTTCAATGATTCTCAAAAATATTGTATCGCAATTGAATTACGCGTACAAATCAATTCCTAGTAAATCAAATATTAATCATTCGTTCAGATACATACTTTGTGATTTTTATTTATTTTTTCGTAGGCCAATTACACAATGGTTGACTTCAATATAAACAAATATTTTCACATGATTTTTGGCGAAAATTTTTTATACACAAGGGCTCTTGTGACAATCGAGTATTTTTCTGACATCGGAAGAACCTTTTGTTTGATTATCGTTATTGATCTGAAACCTATTCCGAAAATTTCGAAGAAAAAACGTCCTAAAGTTCCATAAAAACACATCGTTAAATCTAAATTATCATCTATAGATTTTCTATATTTAAAAATTGAAAATATTGTTCAAAATGGTGCTATATAAATATTTATTCGTCTGGACTTCAAAATTAAAAGCATCGATAGATTGATGTTTGTCAGCAGTCATAAATCCAATTGTTAATTTTTTTTTATTAACGGACATTAATTATCAATATCACCACGTATTAATACTTAACAATAATCACTACAAACAAAGTATGTATAATTTTTTGGCTAATAAAGAATTTTATATTTTATGTGCGCAATTTTTTTCAAAGCTGAGATTTTGAATGATTGATTCTGTAACCCATGATTGAAAAACATTTTTTTATAAAATAGTATAGTCGTAAATTTGAAAGAAACTAAAAACCTTCAATCAAACAAACGTCACGATCAGTTTATGGACAACTGAACTTGAAAATAAAGAAATACTGGTCAAGATTCTAAACAGTCATTGCTCGCCTCACTGTTCATGGGCTTAGTAAAAATATAACCTAAAATACACTAATATGTGAATTGAGTTGTAATTCATGATTACCACAGGGAAAATTCTATAAATGTTTTGATAGATTTTTTAATTAGCTTCGTGGATTTTGACTGAAAAAATATGCATTTTCATTTTATTTATCATCATTAAAGTTAATTATAAATTATTATAACGGTCGTGTTAAAAAATTCTGTCGAATATGTGAAATTTTTTTTTCTACTAAAACTCTCACGGACTTTTTCGGTATTTATGTATAATTTCCGAATGATGATAAACATTTAATTTACGTACCTAATTATAAATAAACCTATTATTAAAATGTATTGACAACAAAATATAATATTTTGCCAGCTCGTCCGATTTCTAATATAACTATTAGATTGATAATTTACGTTTTTTTCGAAAATATCGTAAAATAGAAAAGCTTTTAAAATATAACTTTTCAGAAACATCCTACACAGAACTTAATGTCAAATTAATGGCTTTTTTCCAAATAAAAATAAATCGAATAAACAAATTACATAAACCAATTATTTTGATTAATAAACTCGTCCATAATCTGCCATTGATAAAAAGTGGTCAGAATATTTTAGATCGTCCGACGAAATGTTTCACAATCAGCACTCGATTTTTTTACTGCTTTTAAAATTTCGACTTATCATTTGCGATCTTACAAAAGACCAAATTGCAACAGTCGATCTACCGCCGAAGGGTTTCGTTAGTTGCACATTTTCGGTAATCATTTTTCGATTTCGTCATCATATCTGCACGTTCATTTTCAGGGAAATTTTGTCACGAAAATCAGATATATGGAACAATGTTCAGATTCAGGTGTAACCATTGATCTAGATAATTCTCACGAATATAAATTTTGGGTAACAAAATTGAACGAAATAGATGAAGGAGTCAGTGGATACTGTATAACGAAAAAATATTACCGAGTCACAAAAGTGAATATTTTTTTATTTATAAGAAAATATTGACTATTTAATGTTACGTTTTTGATATTCTAATATTTTTCAGGCAAGAATTACTCCGTTTACTAATCGTAATGGAGTAATGGTAACAACATTGAATCAAACAACCACAGCACCTTGTACAAATCTGATTTCGGCATTTCCTTTGAAATTATTCTTTTCACCTGATGATAAATGCGGATTTAAAAAAGTAAACGCATTTTTTCGATATATAAAACATAATTAACACATCACACATCCTTAAATGCATTAAATATTTTTCACTAGAAGCTTAAATAATTCAAAAAATATTTTCCACAATCGAATTACATATGCAAATCATTTTCTAATAAACAATAATAACTCGTTCAGATACCTATATATATATTTTTTTTTCGTAGGCCAATTACACAATAGTTGACTTAAATGTAAACAAACTAGCCCACATGATTGCTGGCGACAATTTTATATACGTAAGATCTCATGTAATAGTCGAATATTTTTCTGATGTCGGAAGAACCTTTTGTAACTCTGTTGTTATTGATTTGAGACCAATTCCAAAGATCAGAAAGAAAAAAAAATCTAAAGTTCTGTAAAATAAAAACCTAGATGACATTGATGGATTTTATGTGTTTGTAAATGTAGTTCAATATGGTGTTATGTGAATTTTTACCGGTTAAACATCAAAATCAATAAATATTTACTAGTCCATGTTTGTCAAAAAATATAAATCAAATTATTGAACTTTTCGTTTATTGAACTTTCCATTAATTGAACTTACGCTTAGTAAATAATAGTTGTGATTATTACCACTCACAATCAGTAATCTTTTATTTAGAACAAAAAATTCTTGAAAAATCGTTCTTTTATACGTGATTGAAAATATTCATCATGTATCCAATTTATTGATACCCAGGTACTCAAAAGACTTAATACTTGAGAGTTCTATTAGAACAGTCGTTAATTTAGAAGAAACTAAAACACCTTAAACTAAGCAAACTCCAAGATCAGTTTCCAGACAATCGAGTTTGAAAGTAAATAATTATGGTGAAATTTCTCAACAATCATTGCTTACTGTAAATGGGTTTGAAAAGAAATCCAATCTAAAATACATTAATGTGTTAATCGATGTCCTAATATGTGATTACTACTATGAAAATTTATAAGTATAATATATTAATATTTTTTAAACACAAATCCTAATACTAAACCCCAGATTCGATACAACAAATTACGATAACACTGTTATTTGTTTAATTTTTAATATGAAATTTTATCTGTCATGTCTTAATTATTTGGATCAGTTGACGACTGCGTTTTATGCTGAAAAAAGCTGAAACGTGGATCTTATATTGAAAAGTTTAATTCGATGTACGTGAATTCGATGTACGTAAATAATTGAACCATAGACGTATTAAAAAATAATTTTTTGGATATTTTTGATAGCTAATGAGTTTGATTGAAAATCTTTGTAACAATATTAGAAATATATATTTATTTACAGAAAGTACTTTTAATTTGAAAAAGAATGATTGGATTCGTCATTTCCTAAATTATAATAAGAGTTGTTGAATTTAAACAAGTATTTTCGTTGTTTCTTATGAGTAAACTGTGAGTATAAAAAAAATTAAAAATTAATGCATTGTGAAGTGAGTACAAAATAAATAATATCTGTATTTTAATGCTTGGTGAAAAAAAATCTGAATTGTGTTAATATTGTAATTTTTACTGTTGAATATTGAATAAATTATTTGAAATTATGTTAAAAAATGTATAATTTGGTTACCGCCTACGTTTTAATAGTTCTACAATTATTTAAATAAAAACATTTTTTAAGTATAAAATTTCGTAAAAGCCCCCACATAATAATACGGACTTAATGTCAAAATAATGACTTTTCTATAACGAATACGCATATTAAAATATATTAAATCTTGATTCAATTTATCAATTAACGAGCTCGTCCAAAATACGGCATACTCAAAAACTAATCAGAATTTTTGGACCGTCCGGCAACATGTTTTGGCTCTCGATTTTGTTATTGCTTTTAAAATTTCGATTTATCATTTGTGATCTTACCAAAGATCAAATTGAAACAGTTGATCTGCCACCAAAGGGTTTCGTGAGTTGGTTATTTTCGGTATCGTCTTTCGAATTCGTGATCATATTTGCATGTCCATTTTCAGGGAAATTTCGCCACGAAAACCCGATTTATGGAACAATGTTCAAATTCAGGTGTGACCATCGATCCAGATAATGCTATCGAATTTAAATTTTGGATTTCGAAATTGAATGAAATCGACGAAGGAATTAGTGGATACTGTTTATTAAAAAACTATTACAGAATCAAAAAAGTTAATATGATCGATTTATCATTATTTAACATATATTTTCTAATATTTTAATATTTTTCAGGCAAAATTTACTCCATTGATTCTTCGTAATGGAGTAATGGTACCAACATTGAATCGAACAACCACAACGCCGTGTAATGATTTAATTTTGTCGTTTCCTTTGAAATTGTTCTTTGCACCTGATGATAAATGTGGAATTAAAAAAGTAAACAGATTTTTGATCTATACAAAACATAATTAACATATCACACATTCATAAGGACATAACAATATTTTTTTACTGAATACTCAAATTAAATTTTCATTTTTTTTTTCATTTTTTCTTAGGGCAATTACACGATAGTTGACTTAAATATAAACAAGTATGCCCACATGTTTGCAGGTGTAAATTTTTTATATAGCAGGATTCATGTGATGGTTGAATATTTTTCTGACGTCGGAAGAACCTTCTGTTTGGTCGCTGTTGTTGATATGAGACCTATTCCGAAGATCAAAAAGAAAAAGAAACCTAAAGTTCCGTAGAAGAAACAATTAATCGCATAATTTCTCAACAGTCATTGTACTTTGGTTTAAAAATAAATAAAAGTTAAAATACACTAATATGTTGAATGATTTTCTTTTTTATGTTTACTACTGTGGAAATTCCATAAATATTATATATCAATATTATTTTTTTAACCAAAATACCATATATAATTTCCGAATTTGTTACAATAAATCATGATTTAAGTATTATTCGATTATTTTTTATTATTATTATTATTTATTTGGATCGTCTAATATCTACGTATTAACGTTGAAAAGGTTCCATTCATAAATCTTGAATTAAAAAGTTCAATTTGATATTTGAGAATTCGTTGAACAAATTGAAAAATAGCCATAGAAAAACATCTTATTATTTGAGTAATTTACGATTGCCAATAACTCCAATTGAAATTTTTCAGAACAATACCAAAATTATGAATAAAATGCATTTTTAATGATGGTAAAAAACTAGTGATGTTCTAAAATATAATGACATGGTATCAATTTTTGAATTTAAACAAGATTTTAATTGTTTCTTAATAGTAAAACTATGATCACAAAACCAATTAAAAGTGAAGCATATTCGTATGAAGTGTGAATATATTTGTTACATAATAATATCCATATTTTGGTGCTTGCTTTAAAAATCTGGACTATTTAAAAATTGTAATCGTTATAGTTAATTTTTGAATAGCAAATGATTTGAAATGATGTTAAAAAAATGTATAATTTTGATTAAATGTAATGCATGAAAAAATAAAGATTGTTTAGCATAACGATGGTTGATTAATGAATCAATTCGTAATTAAGATGGATGATTTAATGGATTTAATGAACCCGAAAAATATGTATAAATTCACATTTTATTTATTTTCTTTAAAGTTATTTATAAATTTACGGCCGTGTTAAAAAAATTCTTTCAAACAAGTCAACTTTTTTTTCTTTCTTTGAAAATTCTCACGGACTTTTCCGGTATTTATTTATCATTATTATTTTATCTAGTAATATTAAAATTTGATTGACGTACTTAATTATAATAAATAAACATATTTTTCTATTGAAATTTATTAACAACAAAATATTTTGGCAGCTCATCCAATATCTTATACGACTTAAACATTTACCATATTCGGTTTTTCGAAAAATTTGTAAAATAAAAGCCCTTTTCCAATACGTATTATATATGATTTTAGAAACATCTTTAATTGAATATAATGTCAAATTAATGACCTTTTCCACATTCAAATTATCCGAATAAACAAATTACATTATATTTAATTAACGAGCTCGACTAAAATCTGTCATTATAAAAAAAATATCAGATTTTTTTTAGTTGGTTAAAAAAAATGTTTCAGTTCTCGATTTTATTACTGCTTTTAAAATTTCGAATTATCATTAGCGATCTCACCAAAGACCAAATTGCAACAGTTGATTTACCGCCAAGGGGTTTCGTGAGTTGAATATTTTCGGTATCGTTTTACGTTTCATCATGAAATTTATTCGTACGTTCATTTTCAGGGAAAATTTGTTACGAAAATCAGATATATGGAGCAATGTTCAGATTTAGGTGTAACCATTGATCCGGTTAATGCTCACGAATTTAAATTTTGGGCTACAAAATTAAACGAAATCGATGAAGGAGTGAGTGGATATTCTATAACAAAAAAGTATTACAGAGTTACAAAAGTGAATATTTTATTATTTACTAAAAAAATCATTAATTATTTAAGGTTGGTTTTACATTTTTTGATGTTTTTCAGGCAAAATTGACTCCTTTTATTCATCGTAATGGAGTAATGGTAAAGACAATGAATCGTACAACCACAACACCGTGTAATGATCTCATTTTGTCGTTTCCTTTGAAATTGTTCTTTGCACCTGATGATAAATGTGGATTTAAAAAAGTAAACAAATTTCTGATGTTAAAAAACATACTGAACACATCACACTTTCATAAGGACATAACAATATTTTTTAATTATTTTTCTTCATACTGAATTACACATACGAAAAACTTTCTAATAATATAAATTCAACATTAATCATTTGTTAATACCTTTGTAATTTTTTTTTCATTCTTTCGTAGAACAATTACACAATAGTTGACTTGAATGTAAACAAGTATGCCCACATGATTGCTGGCGAAAATTTTATATACGTAAGGTCTCATGTGGAAATGGAATACTTTTCAGACGTCGGAAGAACCTTCTGTATTGTTATCGTTCTTGATTTGAGTCCTGTTCCGAAGATGAGAATGAAAAAAAAACCTAAAGCACAAAGAAAAAACTAGATGTCGCAGAAGGATTCACTGCAAATGTGAATATTATAGTTCAATATGATGTTATGTATATTTTTATCAGTCTGAACTTCAAAATCAAGAAAAAACATCATCAGGTCAATGTTTGCTGACAATCATAAGTTAATTTGATGAACTATTCGTTTATCAAGATTACCCTTGCCAATAATTATCATTATCACCACGTGCTGACAGTAAACAATAACCATTACGCTCTTCTATTTCAAGGTGAAAATTCTTGAGGAATCATCCTTTACACGTGATTAAAAATATTCATGATGTATGAAATTTATTGACACCTAGAGGAGTTCAGAAGATTTATTTGATATAGAATCTGAAAGAATAAATCATAGAAATAATTTTTAATAGTATGAAAAATCTGAATTTTTATTTATTTGAAAAATTTGATCATTTTTTTATTCATTTGATCTTGAAATTTTATATTTATTAATAATCTGAAATTATGACATGAATCATTTGTTGATATATGTATATATATAATTTGATGGATTTTAACTGAAAATAACAATTTATGTTTTTTATTTATAGCCATTAAAATTATTTATGAATTACAGTAATGTCCAAAATTTTCTTATACATGTAATTTTTTTTTAAATTAAAAACTTTCACTTACTGTTTTCGAACAAAATTTCTCAATATTGACTATTAATTGGGTATTTATTTATTATTTTATTTAGTAATGTTGAACATTTGATTGACGTGTCTGAAAATGATAAATAAACACATTTGTCTATTGAAATTTATTAACAACAAAATATTTTGACAGCTCGTCCAATTTCTTATTTACAACCTTGACATTTGCTCTCTACGTTTTTTAAAAAAAATATGTAAAACTCAAACACTTTTTTGTATAAGATTTCAGAAACACCCTGCACAATACTATGAATGACAAAGTAATGACTTTTTCCGTATCTTAATTCTCTGAATACACAAATTATTAGCCATTACACATTTTATTAATTAATGAGCCCAATACAATGCATAAATTAATTAATGTGCCCGCCTGCTTACATGAAAATCAACCAGAATTTTTTAGACCGTTCGCCATAATGTTTTGGTTTTCGATTTTGTTGCTGCTTTTAAAATTTCGAATTATCATTTGCGATCTAACCAAAGACCAAATTGCAACAGTCGATCTACCGCCAAAGGGTTTCGTGAGTTGATCATTTTCGGTATCATTTTTCGATTTCGTCATCTTTTTAATTCGAATTTTCATTTTCAGGGAAATTTTGTCACGAAAATCAGATATATAGAACAATGTTCAGATTCAGGTGTAACTATTGATCCAGTTAATGTTCACGAATTTAAATTTTGGGTTACGAAATTGAATGAAATAGATGAAAGAGTTAGTGGATATATTGTGGTGAAAAACAATTACAAAGTCACAAAAGTGGATATTATCTGTTTATTAATTATTTTATCAATTACGATTAAATGTTATGTTTTTTTTTAATTGATATAATATTTCCAGGGAAGAATTTTTCCTTCTACTCCTCGTAATGGAGTAATGGTAGCGACATTGAACCAAACATCCACTACACCCTGTATACATCCCATTTTGTCATTTCCCTTGAAATTTTTTCTTTCACCTGATGATAAGTGTGGAATTAAAAAAGTAAACAAATATTTGATTCAAAAAACATTAATTTCATTGCAAACTTAAATAATTTTGTAATAAATTAAATATTAATCAGATACCTGTTTCATTTTCTTTTCTTATTTTTGCAGGGCAATTACTCAATTACTGACTTAAATGTAAATGACTTTGTCCACATGGGCACTGGTAACAATTTTGTACACGCAAGGTTTCATGTCGCAATCGACTATTTTTCTGACGTCGGAAGAACATTTTGTGCAGTGGGAATTCTCGATTTGAGACCTATTCCCAAGATCAAGAAGAAAAAGAAATCCAAAGTTCCGTAAAAGTATATCGAAGATTCCTGATTTCCGTTGTTGCGTTTTCTGCATTAAAAAATTTTAAATGTAGCTCAATATGGTGTTATATAAATATTTATCGGGGAAACTTCAAAATCGAAAACATCTTAGGCCATTCTTTGCCAACTTTTCGATTTTATGTTTACTCTTTTTAATAATTACCATTATTATCACGTGCTGACAGTGAATAAATATCAGTACGAGCAAAATATATTTTTTTGATTAATAAAGTATTTTATTTTCTAAATGTTTATATTTTCTGAGAAAAAATTCTTAGCAAATCTTCCTTTCACCCTTGAAAATCATTTAAATATTCGGTCAAAGTTTATATAGTGACTCAATTGACCCTTTGTTATGTGCTAAGATGCGAAATTATTAATATAATACTAACTTAATGGTATTTTGCGTTGTTTTTAATCAATGTCCTTTCACCCCGTTAATTAAATACACTATTTTTTGGTTTTTATATCTATTAAAACAAATTATATTTAAATGATTTCCGCTTAAATGAATTTCGTACAAAAATTATACATTTGCGTTTTATTTATCATCATTAAAATTATTTATTAATATACAATCTACTTAAAAAATTCTGTTGGATATATAAAAATGGTTTTTTTTTTTTATTTAAAAACTTTCACTGACTTATTTCCGATAAAATTTTCCAATACTGATTATCTATTAAGTATTTATTTTTCATTCTATTTTATTTAGTTATATTAAACATTTGATTTAACGTGCCCGATTGAAATTTATTAACAACAAATTATTTTGACAACTCGTCTAATTTCTTATGCAACCTTGACATTTAACCTCCTCGTTTTTTCGCACAATTTGTAAAAAAGAAATACTTTTTCAGTATAACATTTCAGAAACATACTACTACGAATTGATCATTAAATTAATGTATTTTTTTGTATATCAGAATTCGCCGAAAACCTTAATTACATGAAACCATTATATTAATTAATGAACTCGTCGAAATCTAACATTATTGAGTAAAAATTCGACAGAATTTTTCAGCTGCTCTATGCGATGTTTCGATTCTGGATTTTTTTATTGCTTTTAAAATTTCGGTTTGTCATTTGCGATCTTACCAAAGACCAAATTTCAACAGTCGATCTACCACCAAAGGGTTTTGTAACTTGAAAAATTTCCAGTTCTCGTTTTCCAATTTCATCATAAACGGTTTCATAATTTTGTTAATTTTCAGGGAAAATATTTTGTTAATGTTAGAAATTTAGAACCTTGTCCAGAATCAGATGTAACCATCGATCAGGTCAATAATCACGAAGCTAAATTTTGGGTTACAAAATTGAACGAAATTGATGAAGGAATTAGCGGATATCTTGTGATAAAAAATGATTACAGAATCACAAAAGTGAATATTTTTATTTATTGATAATTCGATTTTATTTATTTTTTTAATTTATTTATATTTTTCAGGCCAAAATTTCTCCTTTTTCTCCCCGTAATGGAATTATGGTACCAACATTGAACCAAACAACCACAACACCATGTAAAAATCCCATTTTTTCATTTCCTTTGAAATTGTTCTTTTCGCCCGATGACAAATGTGGATTTAAAAAAGTAAACAAATATTTCATTCAAAAACATTTACTCACATAAGTATATAGCTATAAAGATTTACAATATTTTCACTGTGAACTAGATTATTCCAACACTACTTTTTCTTTCTCAAACCAAATTACAAATACAAATAATTTTCTAATAAATCAAACATTCAATCAAATACCAATGTAATTTTTTTCATATTTTGCAGGGCAATTACACAGTATCAGACTTTGACGTTAATAAATTTGCCCACATGATAACTGGCGACAATTTTATATATGCAAGGGCTCATGTGATGCTTGAATATTTTTCCGATGTCGGAAGAACCTTTTGTTATTCAGGTGTTGTTGATTTGAGACCTATTCCCAAGATCAAGAAGAAAAAGAAACCTAAAGTTCCATAAAAGCACATCTGATTATCTAGATTGCCGTTTTTGGATTTTAAACTATGTTTAAAAATTCTAAATGTAGTTCAATATGGCGTTATATAAATATTTATCAATCTGAACTTCTAAATCGAAAACATCAACAGTTCGATGTTTGTCGGCAAATATAATATAATATATACAATTGTTTAATTTTTTGATTATTGTTAATAATTATTATTATCGCCACGTGTTTGTAATAATCAAAATCGCTTCGAGAAAAATATAATTTTTTGATTGATAAAGTATTTTATTTTTTTATGTTCTCAATTTTTTCCAATCTGAAATTCTTGACAAATAATTCCTTCATCCTTTAAGAACATTTAAATAAAAGGTCAAGGATAAGTTTGTGATATCAATTAACCCATTGATATAGTTTGTATTGCAATGCAAATTTATTAATAGAAATCATAATGAGATTTCGCATTATTTCAAATCAGTTTCCTTGATTTTCATTCCGTTAATTATAGGAAATGTCATTTATTGATTGTTTTTATAATCTATTGTATACCATAATACTATAATTTCATTTAAATGATATCCGGTTATTTATTTTATATCAGCTGATCTTTCATTAAAACCCTATTCGAAAATGTTTAAAATTTATTACAAAAAATATCATGTTTTATCATTATATAATCATGATTTTTCAACATCCTTTATTATTTATTATAAAAAAATAGATAAGATGAAGTTTCCAGAAATATTGCAAAATTCAAACGGGAAAAATGTTTAAATTTAAATAGCAATTAAAATACAAGTTAAATTGGGTTGATGTCAATTTACCTACACCTGAAGCGCTCAAAAACTACGTGCTACAACTTCCTGAAACTAAATGACATTTCAGCGAACTTTCATCAGCTATCAGATCTTCGATTTATTTTTCCACTTTCTTTTTAAAAAACTGAACTTAAAGGGATGGGAAAATGCCACATGTTTCAGTCTTGTTTGAAATGTATTTATTTAAATCAAAAGTCTGAAGATATTTATTACTGAACGTTTGGTTAGATTGGATTGGGTGAGTTTTTTCCGTATTTCATTCGTTCAATAATTCGGATCGAAATGATATCCATTCATTTTACCTACACAATTTACCTATTCGTTGGTTTTCGAGTCTTTTTGCTGTAGGCAGACTAACAAGTACTGAAAATATTAAAAACAGAGAGACCTTTTGCGTTTTGTATATGAACCAATTTTTTCCATTTACACCACTGATTTATAGTTAACTTATCCACTTTTGAAATTTGCCCTCCAGGTTTTTTCGTAGAATTTGTTAAAAAAACCTTTTTAAGTGTAAATTTTCAGAAACATCCTACTATCCGAACTAAATATCAAATTATTAAATGTTTTTTGTAAAAAAATAAACAATTTGATGGAAATCGAAAATAACCGATATTAAAAAATGAGCTCATTCAAAATCCGACATTGTTATTGATCAGAATTTTTTAATCGTTCTGCATAATGGTTCAATTCTGGATTTTGATGATGTTATTAAAATTTCGATTTGTCGTTTGCAATCTTACCAAAGAACAAATTTATAATGAATTTGATTTACCACCTAAAGGTTTTGTGAGTTGAAAAATGTTCAGCTATCATTTTACGATTCGTTATATACGTATGTTTTCAGGGAAAATATATTACAACAATCAGAGTTTTGGAAAAATGTTCAGACTCAGGTGTAACTATTGATAAAGAAAATGAACTCGATACACATTTTCAGGTTTCAAAATTTAACGGAAACGATGAAGTAATTAGTGGATATCTTGCATCAATAAAATATTATCGAGTCACAAAAGTAAATATTTTTATTTATCGATATTTTTTTTCGATTTTTTAATGCTTATTTTTTTATTTATTAATATTTTTCAGGCAAAGGTTACTCCTTTAACTCTCCGTAATGGAGTTATGGTAACGACATACAACCACACGACCACAAAACCATGTGAACATCCCATTTTATCAATTCCTTTGAAATTGTTCTTTTTTCCTGATAATAAATGCGGATCTAAAAAAGTAAACAAATTTTTAAGCTAAAAAAAATTTAAATAAGCACATCATATGTATGTTGTTAATAAGTGCATTATATAATAATATTTTTCAATGAAAACTAGATTATTCCAAAAATTATTAATTTTCTAAAGAATCAAACTTCAATAAATCATATTTAATATAATTTAACTATTATATAAATAATTTTAACTATAACTTTAAATTTGACTATATAATTCTTTTTTTCATCTTTTTGCAGAAAAATTACACAGTGAATAACTTCAATATAGACAAATTTGCCCATAAAATTCTTGGCGAAAATTTTATATACATAAGGATTTATGGAACACTCGAATATTTTTCTGATATCGGAAGAACTTTTTGTTACTATGCCGTTGTCGATTTGAAACCTATTCCGAAAATCAAAAAGAATAAAAAACCTAAATTTGCGTAGAAGCACATCTAATAATCTAAATTGCCGTCAATGTATTTTCAAACATTCATCTTCCACATAATAAACGCTAAGCAAAATGGGGAGTTTTTTATCACTTAAATTATTAGCGAATCTTTCTTCCATCCTTAAAAATGATTTATACTTAGGGTATAGGTTCTTAATTAATCTTGATTGACCCTTTTTGTATTGTGATACATATTTATGGACAGCCAATTACAATTTAATGATATCCAGTTGATAATATCATATTATCAAATCTCTTCATTAAATTCTATATGAAAGATGTATAAAATGTAAACATAATCATTGTTTTTTTGTGTTTTCATGCCGTATTTCCATTATTTATACATTTTCCTAAACGTATAATTATTAAAATTTATTTATTTGTAAAATATTATATGTAACAGTTGAACAATCTAATGCGAATAAAAATGTTGCATAATTTGAATGGAAAAGTAATTACAAATCATAGTTGATACAAAAATTTTATTCAATCTAATGAGTTAAATCATTAATGATGATGAATGAAATTTATAAATTAATATCTGATATTATATATTATTCAATAAATCGTATTACTTATATATTATTTAATAATAGATTGAAAAATATTTTTGTTGGTTTACTAAAGTAATATTATATTATTATATATATAATCATTTACTTCAGTATAATAATAACCAAGTATAAAAATCAAGTTAGAAGATATCATTCAACAGTTTTTTATCCTTATTCAAATATTATTTAAAACAATATAATAATTTAGTCAACATGATTGATCAGTGAATTTTTCTTATTCATTTATTATTTACAACAAAATTTTGATATAAAACTGGAGCATTGTCCTTTGACTAATTCAGTTGACACATAACCTTTTCAAATCAGATCAGGTTAACTTAAAATACTTAACCTAACTTAACAAGATGAATTTAATATGTTTTTTCAACAATACCAATATCATTTCCGTCAAAAACAAACCACAATCAATTCCATAAACAAAACAAACGTCATCACAAATCAACCAGCAAGCTAGTCAAGGTGTTACATCAGACAGCAGAATTACTCAAACAAAAAAAGTAAATAAACACGATTTGGCGGTAAATGGGCAAATGGTCAAATGATAACAAATTCGAAAATTATCTCACGCAACATTTTGACCGAAACGCGTGTCTTCCGTTTACAATAAAAAATATCGTAAATCGTTGTCGTTTTGTGATCCGTCATTGATCCGTGATATTATAATATATTTCAGATGAAATGTTTATTATTTGTTACCATGTCCGACAGGGAATGTCAATTTATTTATTTATTTTTTGTAAATGATTTATTTTGCACTTGTGTTTTTTAATGTCATGTCGATCTGTACAAGTGTCTTTGAATATACATTTAAAATGAAACTGATGATTGTAAATATAATAATTCTATTTTTTTATATAATACATCATAACTGTTCTCATAAAGTTTATTTATTTAAAAAAAAGTTTGAATACTCAAAACCATCCCTTCGAAATGATTCCAGATCAAATACGATCACATCCATCTATCAACCATACCACTTGTCGCTTAATAATAAAACTAGTTTGAAAAGTTAAACCTTAGCTAGAGCCTACGTAACAAGCAAATCTTAAAATATTGCAAAAAAAAGTTATAACTTTGAAAAATATGGTAGATTTCAGTGTAGAAAATAATATGAAACGGTTTTATAATTAATTTTCAATAGGAAAACTATTTATAGTTATCATAAAATGTACAAACAATATTTCAATAGAATTTCAAATTCAAAGGGAAACTATAAACAACTTCGAAAATGATACCAAGTTTTAAAATTATAGAAATATGCAATTTGCGCATTCATCTCTCTGTTGAGTTCAACGATATTAACGACAAACAACATTTTCTTCCAGACTTTTATTTATTTCATTCTTTAAATGATCGAATCGACTATTTCATGTGTCGTCAAGTCGTGTTGCGATAAAACGAATTAGCAACAATTTAGGCGCCATACTTATCTCACTGATTTGCGTTGACTCGTTTTGTTTGTGTTTATAATCAGTGCACGCGCATCACATTAAAATTTAATGCACATTATGCAATAATTTAATGTGGGACTGTTGCGAGACGATTTAATTTCATATTTTCGTAAAAGTGATTATGGAATGCACGATATTGTCTGTAGAATGTTATTGAAAATGTGCATTATTTGTCGAACTTTTTAGTTTTGACACTTGTTCAAATAACGTGATGTGTTTTCTTTATAAAATATGAATTATTAGATGTGTAAATAATGTTTCATTAAAATTTTCGATAGTTAATCAGACCGCTAAATAAAAATGATAGTCAACCGTAACGATTCAACTTCGATCGATTCTATTTATAATTTATATATCTCAATTTTTTAGTTCATTTGATTAGAAATTATGATGTTAATGTTGGCGCCATTACTCGACAATTTTCTGTTCATTATATATTGATAATTACATAGGAAATTTTAAACATAAACGCTCTTCGTGCACTAATCGTAACTGTGATAATTGATCGATAATCACATTTATTAATGCAAAAAGCATGATGAAATGCGCAATAGTTTAAGAATAATTCTTTAATTCGATTCGAAGGAATCGTTTCGATTTCGTACAATTCAAATGACGATATAAAATGATGACATTTATAATGAAGTTTGACGAACGGCCGAGACGATGACGTTTGGCCTCAAAAACAGTTTTTTTTCTCTTGTCTACAAACTAACTGATATATTTGAGTATTTTTGCGTAAATGATTTATCTCCCGAAAAACACTTACGTCTTTATCGTTATTTTCGTGTGTGTGGAATTGTTGCATTTGACGAATGTCATTGCATTTGACCGGATGTATTGAAAAGTGCGTCACAGTTTTGATATTCGAATGCCATGGTTTTGTAGATTAATCAGTAAAATTTGGAAATAATGATATAAAAGATGATTGAAAATTATTTGCAGAAAAATTTTATGAAATTTCTGAATTAAAATATTCAATCAAAGAAGAGAACACATAATCATTGGTTTAATGAACCTATGATTCTATACATATGTATTTTTTTATATAATCTGAATGTTTAGTTAAAAATAGTTTATTTTATAATGATGGATCTTAAAGTTGTATATTTTTATAAATGAAGATTTATAATAATAATTAAGATCGCAATATTATTTCATATTAATCAAACTTTTAACGTTAATTAAAAACATACTGATATACAATCTTTCATCTTCAAACTTATCACAATAAACAATGAACACCTACCAATCGGGTTCATCGCATAAATTAAAAACCCAAAAACCTTTTCACACATTCGAAAAACTCCAGACACAACCCAACGTCAAATTCAGCTGACTTGCACCACCTTATCATCAAACGAGGTGAAGAAAGTCATAATGGAAAACAAGCACACATGACGTGCGATTGTGACGATCACTGCTCCACTTCTCCGGCGCCAGTGATCTTTGGAACACGAAATCCATATCAACCAGTCGTCAGACGCTGCTTTAAATAGATCAGAACCTAACAACGAGACCACAGTCTGAGTTAAGACATCGAACCGAAAACATGTTGCAAATGGAGGGCTGCGGACACTGCGACAACTGCATCAGAGTCAGAGTCATGAAGTCCATCGGGAGAAGACCTGAAAGGAAACTGGAGTGTTCTTACAAACACGTATTGGACGTTTACACTTGGCAACCTGAAAACAACCCAGGAACTTCAATCGATGTCGTCTCCAAAGAACCTTCAGTTGCTTCTTTGGGGAGTTGTGGCTCCAACTGCAGATGGAGCACTGCTTCGTCGATCATGCCTTCTTCGGAAGAGCCTTCGTGGGGTTCAGGAGGCTTCTTCGATCCTGCCGTTCGCATCAGCTCGAAAAGGGTCAAGTTCGTCAAGAAAAGGAAAGTCAAGCCGAGCGGGTCCTGAGCATCACAATGCTCTTTTATGGCTGAGTGATACTATGGGGAAAAGTTCGGATCGTCGAAGGGCTGGTTTTTTGAGGTCTCCAGTGCTGTTGGTCGTTGCTGTTGGTCTTTTGATGGTGTTTCGTGTATGGGGGTTGTTTGTTGGAAAATTTGTATATTTGAGGGAATTTGTTCTAATATTTTGAGTAATTGAAATATTGGTGTATGAGAATTTTCTTGTACTTGAGTATGCCGTGTATATCGAAAATGTTTTAATTTATTGTAGTGATAAACATTTTTATGATCTATTATGGTATTATATTTTTTTAATATTGTATGTTTTGAACTACATAATAAAAAAAAACTTGAAAAATATTTTACTGTTTTGATTTACAATCATTGAAAATATAAAGAAGGCGGATTCAATATACAGGTAGTCCTCGACTTACAACGGAGACACGTTCCTGAACCTCGGTCGTAAGTCGAATCTGTACAAACTTTTTACTTTATTGTGACGAAAATATAACGAATCTAGTTTATTTATTCAGCTAATATTGAAGAACGAATTCCAATTCACATTT
>JAOXNN020184726.1:0-25515 GCA_028571205.2 Hydropsyche betteni | reverse complement strand
AAATAAAGGTGAAGCTGAAGCATCTTCCCAACAACCTGACAGAAATGCTCAAACTCGTCTACACGTCTCAATGCCCAATCCATGAGGGAGTAATCACCAATACATCTCACCTACGGAAAGAGCACGGAGTCGATGTTGATATCCCCCAGATGCTAAAAGACTTTCAACTGAAAACCAATAAAAAACTTATCAACAGACAGGTGCAATTCATCATTAACACTCTTAAGGTTATCCGCAACGCCACCGGCAAAAAACCAGGTCCCAAGCCCTCTATTGAACCAAAGGAAACCCACCCCAAAAACAAACCATAAAGCAAAAAGGCAAAACAAAAGTCCAAGAAAATCAAAGAAGCATGAACAATCCCAAGTTGGCGAGCCTCGCCTCGCCCTGCCCTTGTTAAGGGCTGATACATACATACATACATACATATTTTGTACTATTTAAATGTACTAATTTAGAATATTGTTTGCTTATTATTAGAGACAGTGTACTCATAGAATTAACATAAAGCACATATTTAACCAACAAACATTGGCAGGTTTATTAATTAGATAAAATCGTCACGTTTTTTTCTTCACCCGTATTCTTATTGTGCATTTCTAAATTGACGTCTTGGTCGATTTTAGGTCCTCCTTTAAACTGTTCTTTTTAGATAGCTTCGGTCCCTGCGAAGCATGCTTCAGTGAGGTTCTTTTGTCTTTTTACGGATTCTTCGGCAGGAACTAATCCAATTACTGGGGGTTCAGGTCGTTCTCACTTAAAAACTGTTTCTGGATCTTCTTGGCTTCCTTGTCGGTCATCGATCGATAACGATCCATAATATATTCCAGATGTCTATCTAACAACAACCTTACTTTATTCTGCGCAGTTCTCCTTCCTGGTATTTCTGGTTCTTCCATATATTGTTACAGTACACCACTTGCGAACCGGCTAGAACCACCAGCTTTGTGCCTAGTTTCTGGCTGGTTGCCTGACTGAAAAGCCCTTAATTATAGGACGCCAGGATTAGAGAGTCCTTGATTATACAGAGTTTTCCTTTACTTAACAATACGTAAGGGTGTTCGGTAATGCAGGTAGTTTTCCATAGGGGGAGTGGGATTAAAGGTTAGGTAGCTTCAGATTCCAGTCCATAGTATTTGAATTGTTCTCTCTGCCTGATGATCCTAGCGACTTGTAACTGTTGTCTGCTTTACTGTGCCTCTTCCAGCGCTAAACTATCAATAAAAAGGACAGTGGCAGTAGCCGGTTCGGAGGGTGTCTCCAGCTCCGATCGATAGGTTTGTATTTTGAAGCCCGTTAGCAGATTTAAATCCGATTGTTTTACACCACAAGTAAGTAGCACACGGGATACCTAAATAAGTTTGGGTGTTTAGGCTGCGAACATTCCAAGCCTTTTCGTATCGCCCTCAAGATCCAAATAAGAAATTTAGATGGTTCCTGCATGATAAAGGCATTACCTTCCAACACGATAACTGCAGGCACTTAGCGGTAAACCTCGTAGGTTTTATTAAACTTCTTCTCCTCTAAAAAGGAGAGTTCAGTCGTTTCCAAAACCTGAAGTTAGAAGGAAATACCTTTTGGATCTATTCTTTCTCGAATTGAGAGAATATGGCTGTGATTGATGCTCCTCTCTTGAGAAGGAGCTCCTGAAGAGCAAGGCTCTTGTCAGGACCTTTTTGTAACCGCGTAATAGCGGTGGGGTTCCCCGGGAGGGAGCTGCCCTTCATACTTTTCTATGAAAGCAAAGCCATTATAAATATCTCGAGATTATGCCTTACTTAGCTAGTCTTGTGTAAAGCTTAATATATGTCGGGTTGTAGAGAATAAGCCGCTAAAGTGGTTTTTAGTTAAAAGATGCTATTAAAGGCAGCACGATGGTGCTATTTGAATAACAAAGAACTTAACATTTTGTTTTTCTGCTTAAAAACAATCAAACCAAACACTAGCGTTTAAATTTCTTAATAATAGAATATATTTCAATTAGTCATCGCCTCTATTTTTGCACCAGCTTATTGATAAACTCTGCTGAACTCGCTCCAGCTAGCAGATTGGATGCAGTTGCTTGTCCCTGTTCAATCGCTAAATAATTATCTGCTTACCTAAGGAGTTCATTAGCCATGAATTGAGCTCTGGTTCAGAAGGTCTTCTCTCGAATATTGATAGCGAGGCCTGGCTACTTGTCATGAAATTTCGGATGTTATTTTGGTCGTTAAGGGTTGGAACGGCAAGGAAATCATCATCTAGGTCTCTTGACCTGTAGATATTGCTTCTTGAAGGTTTTCTCAAAACACTTAGTCCCTATTCGTTGTTGGTACCTTTCCTTCGGTATGGTGGAGGAACTTCGGTTTTTTGGGGTAAAAACTGAAGGACTTCCAGTTTTTACGCAGGTGGTTCCAGTTCAATATTTTTCTTTTTAGTGTATTTTCTGCGTTTAAATTTACTGTCGAACTCCACAAAATTGTTCACTAAATCAACAAACTTCTTTCTAACTGCTTCGTTCATATCCTAGACCTTTGAGCACATCACCAATTGTTAAATTATGGGATCGCACTGGTCTATCAAGTGATAGTTCACTGATTTTTTAGTATCGTTGCGATCGCCCGATAGCATGATAATCTTCTGCAGAAGTGAGGATTTGACTGGTCTAAGTTTAGGCACCGGGTGCTCCTCACTAATAAATTTATTGAGTCGCCGAAGACCTTTCCTGAGTGTGGAGTAAAAGTGGTTTTTGATGGAGTTGTCAGTTCTGCCCTGGAGCTTCTGGGCAATTTTGGCCCATTTGTTACCGTGTATGGTATGGCCCTAAAACAGTTTCGCTTCTTCCTCCTCCGTCCACTAGGCGTTCTTGATGGTGGGGTCCAATTGGTTGTGCCATCTTCCTTACAATATTTGTTACCTTTCTCTGCATTGCTTTCCGGTGCGACCCACCAATTTGAACTTCTCCTCCATAATCTTGGAGACTTGACTCCACTTCTTGATCTTCTGATCTACGATAATGATTCTCAAAGCATCGTCCTCCTGAATTAGTGCCGGTTTACCTACTTTGTCCAGACTTTGCGCTCTCCCATAATTATAATTTCTAACCACATGTCGGAGTTACGCTTAAAGTCGCTACTATTTAGTGTGTCTTAACCCCATTCAAAACTCATCCACAGCCCTACTTTTCACTCGAATTAATTGACTGACTACCCATGGTTTTAAGTCTCCCTTTGATCTAATGACTCTAATCTTTTCTCAAACTCAAATCAAAAACCGAAGATAAATTGCCGTAGGTGGAGAAGGCAGAAAAAAGTCACTCTTTCCTACTCATAGCTTGGCATTGAAGATTAACATTAAAAACGACTGTATTTATTCGAATAACATAATTTTTGTGTAATACATATTAAAAATCAACAATCCCCCTGAATTAATTGTAAATTTACATAAAGTAGGGTGTACTCCCAGAGAGAGAGAACTTTTGATTTGAAGGTTAAGATATAACAACTCAAAAATATATCAGTCTCGTGAAAACTATCTGGCGGTTGCATTTCCAGCAAGAAATCTTTGCTTCCATTTGAGAGTCTGTCTGAGAGTATTTATCGCTGATATTTTTTATTAGATCTGCGGAGACACGGGAGGTAAGGATCTATACTTTTCTCTAAACTTTTGGGATTTTATTGGCTTGCTCTTGGGCATGTTTGAACGTCCTCTAAAGGAAGAGGAGCCTACCTCCTTCTGTATTTTTCTTTAGAGATAGTTTTACAGGAAACTGCTAATTATCACTAATGATTTCTTCCCGGTACTTTAGAAGCCTTTGTAAAACTATTCTGCGCTCATCCTGCCCATGCGAGCTTTAATGGGAAACTTGTACAGATTCATGTCCTATGGGTCCATATTAGGTATGAGCTTTTAGTTTATTTTGAGAGGCAATGCATGCACTGGAACTCTAAACGGTTTTTCTGCTGTCTTAGGTTTCTGTGGGGATAGACGGCTTAGGGCCTGTTCGTAGACTGAGAGATCTGGGGTCCTCACGTAGTATTTATCATGTATATCTCTACTCATAGAGGAATAAAATAATAACTATTCATAAGTCAATGGTGAAATTTTCGCTGAATAGTCGTTTGATCTAGGCAGTTGACTTTACGTTTAGGTCGCTGTAGTCCTGACATACCCTTTTGATTTCCTTACGGAGCTACTACTTGTAAGTCGAGAGCTCAGCCTAGAATGCTTGGCTGAATTTGAAAGATTTGTCTCGGTCGCGTTATCGAATAGCCTACTCTTTGTTTTATTGGATTTAGTCTTTGAGGAGTTCGAGTGTGTTGACGAATTTAGCTAGTTACTAACTGTATTTTTCATCTACTTCCACCAATCCTGGCTGGAACTATTTGAGAGCTTTCAAATATTAGCTATGAGCATGGAATATTTAGGTGAAGTTTCTGAGCACCCTCTCTACTTCCTATTGGATGTCATTAAACCTTTACTTGTACTTAGTGGCCAGTTCACTCTAAAGAGTAATCAGACTCAGAGCTCTATCAAAGATCCCCTTCCACGAACTAGCCTTAGAGTTCTTGTAGTAGTTTTGGTAGGTCTAAAATCTTATGGCTGTCTCACTTATGAAGATTTGAAACATTTTACAGTTTATTACTGTTGCTTTTGACTGGATCTTACGGAGGAACCTGTAGAGATTCTTCTCACGCATTCTGAGCTTTTTGGCGTTCTTCATGTACTTGGTTTAGTACCATTAGTACAATCCCCCCTTGCCCAAACTCGGTAGCATAGGTGCGATGTCATTCTCTCGCAGCGCCTAAATTAACTCTTATGTACTTGCAACAGCCACTAGAAATCACTGAATGACCTCTAGACGGTGAGCTGCTTGTCCTTCTATTTTACGTAGATTCTCCACTTTGTTTTATTCTTGATTGGGTCTTATATCTGTTCGCCTAGGGATAGCTGGAGCGTGTCGAGAGACTTCAGTTGATAGTCGATGCTGACTTACTAGACTTAGACGGGGGGAACAGTCTTCTCCTACTTTTTTCCGAGGTCTTAGAAGCCGTCGTCAATTTCCTGCATAGATTAATACTTATGTATTACTTATTAACACACCATCATCCATTAATATACTATCATCGTCATAATAAACTGCCACTACCATCCATCAGCATACTCTCCACCTATCTGTAGGGAAGGAACAGGACCTCACCAGGCGTAATAAAACTGGTATCGTTTGGCGGAATATTACCTAGTTTGATGTCCTTATTATACCTCACCTTATTCTGAGTTTGGTTCAGTTGAAAGAACACGTATTGGTTTTTATCAGGCTTAGGCAGATCGATGTTGGTTTCTGAGTTAATGCATGCCTTTACGTTTCGACTGCTACTATTTGGTCTGAGCCTACTTATCAAACACTGTTTAAACCCCTCCCAGCCCCCTAAAGTTCTTGTGAAGGTCCTTCAGCACGTGTTGGTTGTACTGCTCAAATCTCAGCTGAGCATAAGCCCTAACGAACTTCTGTTATTCTGTGGACAAGAACACCATTTCCTTTTCGTCTTTGACAATACAAAAGGCGTACTTTTGAATCTACATCACCTCTAATATACTTTAGCAAGTCTCACCCTCAAATATGTTTTGAGGACGTACGCAAGTTTATCAATCTCTAACTGGTAGATAGAATGTGCGAAGTTCTTCTGGCCCAGCCTATCCTCTACGGCCCTCTGCAAATAGTCCTACAGGTTCTTGGTCTGCTCATTTACAACAGCATTAAGTTTGCTAAATAGTTCCCGCTCAAAATATAGGAGGCTTGGACTAGCTCTCTAATTCCTAACCGCCTAGAACATTCTGTAAAGGATTTAGTTTGGCGAGTCGGAGAAATGCTCATGTTAGTTGGCGTTGATTTAGGGTAACATGGAGGGAGTTTGGCTATTTATATTATAAGTGGAAGATAAGATGACTGAAGCTGAAAAACTCAGGACGACGATGACTGCCAGCACACTGGCAGGAAGTGTTGCTAAGTTCGTTGTACACCCTATCGACACTATTAAGGCTAAAGTGCAAGTAAATAGGTCAAGGATAGACAACCTGCAAGATTTCAGACAGGGAGTTATCAGAGATATCATCGGAAAAACATTTAAGAATGAGGGTATTAAAGGGTTCTTTCCTGGGGTTGGATTGTCTGTGCTTGGGAGTGCAGTAGCTTTCAGTGCTTATATGACTACATACTAGCTGAGCAAGAACAGACTTAAAAATTACTAAGTAATTTAGAGCTCACTTAGTATTTTGCAAAGCATCCTTTTCAGAGTTATTTTTGCGCCGGGTTTATAGCGGAGTTCGTAAGCTGTGTCTTCTGGCTGCCTATCGATGTTATAAAAGAGAGGTTACAGGTGCAGTCGGAACTGAAGCTTTACAGCTACAGAAACTCGGTTGAGGCTTGTAAGATTATCATGAAAAATGAGGGTATCAGGGGGCTGTATCGGGTACTTATCATCTTATTTCAAGGCTTTTGGTGCAACATTGATGTTCTTTGGCCCTTACAGCGCTCTATTATTCGTGTTTTATGAGAAGTTGAAAAAGGACATTTGTAAAAACCCTAATGTTCCTACACTGTCGGAAAACATTACTTCAAGCATCTTGGCCAGTAGTTTAGCAGGATTTATCACAAACCCACTAGATTTAGCCAAACTGAGAATGCAGATTCAGAGAGCTGATAAGGCTTCCAGAGGAGGAAACGTAGAGATGGTTGATACCATATTTGGGTACAAGAACATGTTTCACGGTATTTATACTATTGCCAAAAAATAGGGTGTTCTAGCCTTATTCAGAGGTTCAGGACTGAGGGTTTGCTTTACAGCACCAAATACAACTATTTCTCTTGTTTTGGCGGAATATTTCAAACAAAAACTACAGATGAGGGGATGGCCATGATCAACTCAAATTAACATTCAATAATTATGATCAGAGTATTAGGGAGTTTTGTTTCTGGGGACCTCTTGCTCAGGATCCTTTTAAAGGGACTGCTACCGCTTATTGTACATTTCGAAGTCTTATTCGATATTCTAACTCACTAGCAGCATATTAGTCCCATCATATTTGAGCTTGTCAAATATCTTCTACAGTTTGTTGTTGCACTCATTTCTCAGGAAATCTAGAGCCTCTCCCCTCTCGATATCAATAACTTTCAGATCTTTGCTGCTAGAGTTGTTGGCTGTGATGTTGAGTCCTATTTTATCCAGCCTGACCACAATATGGAATGTATACCAATCGATGACCTTGACCCTGCTAAGCTCGTACACTTTGTTGATTTCAAACACCTTTTAACTGTCTATTCGAAGTTGTTAGCGAACTGCCGCAGTGTAGGGTTTGCGGGTGGATGGTAGAATTCTGATTGGGTAACTCGAAATATTTTTTAAAACTTCTTTCTGCCTCCGCCAATCCTTCCGCAATCTATCCACATCGTAGTCGGATTTACGTTACTGGAGGCGCTTCATCAGCCGAGCGTTCGATTATTCAATATCTTCAAGCCTTTTTCGACGGGTGTTTGTATTTAGGCTGCGAAACTATTTTTATCTGCTGGCTGCATAGATAATTTATTTACTTGTGGTGTGCGAGTTCCGATTGAAGATACCGGTGATCTTCTCTAGGAGGATACGGTTTTAACGTTAGATCTAGGTGAATTTGGTCTCCATTGCGATGTCCTTCTTACGATTGTTGAGGGTAACAGGATTGGAGACTTCATCAGGAGCCATCATCGACCTTATGTTTCGTAGATGCTACAAATGGATGGTCCTGTTTCGCTATTACTATTTTCTCTGGATTTTTTTGTTTAGTGATGGAATCGCTCTATACATTCAATTATATCAATTGAACAGTTGCACATATGGGATATTATTACGCATCATTCACCCAGGTATGGGGGAGAAGTATCGACGAACTGCTCGATAAAGCTTGTCTGCATAACTAACTGGATCAGAAACAATACTGGATAGGCCCATTACTGCCTTCGAAAATTTCTAAGCTACGTTGTACTCCCTCACGTAGTTCGATATGAATACTTTTATCTTCTGCCCGTCTAAATACTCCTGATTAGCATCCTCTATGTTTATCATAAGGGTTAGAGAGTAGTCCATCAACTGGCACTCAGCAAGGAAGTCTATTGTACGCTTGAAATGTTTTAGAGCATCGCTGCTGCTGAATATTGGCTATGAGTTTCTGTCGAGAAGAAAGTTGGAATCTGTGGGCATCTGAGGATTTTTAGAGAACCACCCATAGTTGGCGCCTTTAAGATCATATATCTCCCAAGTATTCACTCCAAAGAACATATTCTCCATTATTATCACGTATTCACTCTTGTTCCCCCTAATGACCTCGTACATACCATAAATCGGTACAAGCAGTGTTTATTCATTTACCATGTGGCAGAAGTATTTCGGCATAATTTTGGCCAGAGACTGAAAATCCCTTTATTGAATAAACCTAAAGCAAAAAAGATCATTGCGAGAAGGAATGCAGAGACATCCCTATTTTAAATTAGTGCCTACTCCGAACTATGAGCTTGCTATAGTCGAAATGAAATTGGTCTAAGAGATGTTCTTTGACTGACGGATAGTTTAAAACTCATGAGGGAACAACACGCACACTTCAAAACCAATTTAACCAGAAGACTTCATAGGCTGGAAGCATTGAAGCGACTTTTCGTGGATATCCAGAGCTAAGTTTATTTTGTTTATCTATTAGTTTATCCCCGTTGATGTTGAGAACTCGAATTCTGCTTGGAAGAGTCTAACGCAAACCTCACTTAAACCTTTTTAGATAGCCAGTGTGCAGACCTCGCTATTGAGGGCATTGGCTATAAGAGACTGGGTACTGCTGTTACAGGGTAAATCAGGGATGTATCTAGGCATGTACTTGAACTTCATAGTAGTATTTTTAATAATGTTATTCATAGACTATCGACTAAATCTATTAAACTAGCTGGCTTTTAAAGTAGATTATCGAAGTCTAAATGACATTAGACTTGAATGCAAAAATGATGTTCCAGTTGGTTTTTTTACGGGACTTTGTTTAGAGGAAAAGGAGACAGGGCTAGGGCTGTTATCTTCTTACTTGCCAACCTATACAATAATTGAACTTCCAGAAGTCGAATCTTAGCATATAATTTATAAGGGGGCTTATTAAAGCTTCTCCTATTACAGTCGAGCGTTAATATCTATCTAATCCAGCAACAACGATCCCTCAAAACTGTCTTTATGCAGAAACGACCTTGCCTACCCTTTCGAACTCACCTTACTAAGCACTCCAGATATTCTTATGATCCTGCTCAAGATGTACATCAAGTTGGAGTAGTTCTTCCACAACTACAGAAAACTGTCCTCGTTCTTAGATTTGATTAGGTTGTTAGACATCAGACTCACTCTGGTCAGACAGTCCATACACTCTGGAATCAGCAACTCGATATATTGAGAAAGCGTAAGTTTAGAGTCCTGGCCCTGAGCGTTGTTGAAGGCTCTAAGGAAAGATTGTTTGGGGTTTTGCATAATTCCTGGTAAGTCCAAAAACCTAACTGTGTCTGCAAGTTTCTGAAGTTCTTATCTACTGGATGTTACCATCTGTTCGATGTTAAACCCGAACAACACGCTCAGTTCTTTGTTAGCTTTTGACTCCTTCTATCTTACAATCATCTGTGTCTGCTACAATGACGGTTTAAAAGGTTGATTTAGCACTAGAAAACTAGTATAAAACCTCAGAAAATAAGACCCTAGTTGAAATACTCTGCTTTTTCTCAAATGTTCACACAAAAGAGTCTTGGGTTGAGTAGGAGGCTGCTTGAGGTAGGTGGTTTGTGTTGAGTAGCAAATATGCCCAATAAAACTAACAAAACTCATTTATAGATGCTCTTGCCTTAACTAGAAAACTGACGTAAGTCGTGCATGACAATCTTCGCACTCAATATAGCTCAGTATCTTGTGCTTCTCCTTTAATTTACAAAGCTCCTAGAACATATCCTCACCAAATCCTTGATCTTAGTTTTCGACTATTCTACTATGCACCTCTACTTTTGTATAAAGATGCTGCCAGTAGAAAACCTCTGTATGTTGATAGTTCGGTCTTCTACAAATTTCACACTTCTTGCTTGTTCCAAGTAGCTTGCTGAGGATATATTATCCTAAAGGCCTGTCGTCTTCAGAGTATACTCTGATCGACTCGTTATACATACTGCACACCTCTGTAAAGAAGTTCCACTTCCTCTTAAAACCTCGCAGCTTCTTACGGCAGTATTCTAAAGCAGCCTGTTTGGTCAGGTCAGGAAATACGTTTTGAGAGAAATCAGATTCGACATAACTTACTCTCTTGTATATCATATATCTGTGCCGAAGATACGTAACAACGGTGCCCTGACTCTCAATATTGGAAGAGAAGAATACGTTTGCCAGCTCGGGACGCGACAGAGTTGCTCTGACCTCCGGAGTCATTGACTGTATCATCTCTTGGTCTTGCATCACCTTGTAGATTTTCAGCACCAGGTGCCTTGCTATCCTCAGTAACTGCTTGAACTCGTACTTGACTAACTTCAGCAAGTTTTTGTTGGGCCCTCCCAGTACGATTGTGAGTCCGTTGCAGGCCTTGTGCCCTTCGACCATCAGCACGTTTTACTCTTTCTTGTCCTCATCGAAACTGCCGACTTTTGTGAAGTAGGCGAGCTTACATGTCCCCACATACTCTTCCTTGTTCGCTGCGCTAACCTCTTTGACCTTGTTGAATATCCTGTTGATCTACAACGAGGTCTTCAATCTACGCTAATCAATATTTCTGTACCGCACGAGCTTTCGGGCTTACACCTTGCTGATGACCACAATATCGTTGTTGAAGAGCTGATCCTGAGCCTCCTTGTCGATGCTGCCCTACAGGAATATCAGGTTGACTCCCAAGGCCTTGATGTTCTTGATGAGGTTTACGGTCTCCTTCTTCCTGTTCTCGATCATGTCTTAGAATGCGATGAACGACGTTGTCCTTACTCCCGCCAGGTCTTCTGCCTCGATGTTGCCATAGATCAGGACGATCCTGGGACACTCGAAGTTCATGGGGATCTTCTTGGAGGAGTTGCCCTTCTTGACCATGGTCCCCACTAAATATCTTCGTAAGCACAGAGCATACCTTGCTGTGATCTCGTCTTGTCTCTCGCACTTGATCTTGATGTTCTGGCAAATGTCCATTACTCCGTTCACCATGGCGTTGGGCGGAATCTACGTCACCACTTTTTTGGCTATCTTTTGTAGCCAGTCATAAAAAGTGAAGGGGATCTTGTTCATCTTCAGCACTGTCTGGATGATGACACTTAGTTTGGCCTCCGCAGTTTGCCAGAGCTTGGCCAAAGGCATTGGATCGACCTGGATCTGAAAGTTGGTCACTAATACCCTGATTTCGCTTTCCCTCTCACGTTAGGTCTTAGAAAGTCTAAAGCTAAAACTCGGAGATTTGGTCACTATCACCTTGTTTGGTTCCTCCCCAGTAGGACCAACAGTAGTTGGACTAGCAGGCTCTCTGCAGACTGTTGGTTCGTGGTTGCGCTTTTTGTGATAATATTCTGGATCTTTCTCTTGCACGTAGCTCCAGAACTTGTTACTGCAGAACTGGCAGCTTCTTATGGGCTTGTCTTCCTAACACAAATCAGCTCCATCCAGATAGAACTCGCTGCACGGACTGCAGAATACTTTTCCACAAATCCGGCAGTGGTGTTTCCAGCGGAAGAGTTTACTAAACTTATTATCGCACTTGAAGCAGTTGGTTACGTCCTTGTCGGGGACCCATTTGCTTCTGGGGCACATGAATGCCCTGATGACCTTCAACGTTTGAGGATTCATATTTCGTGGTACTTAAAATACGTCTAAAATAAGAGATGATTACTGCTGAGTTATAAAAAATTCTCCCCAAATTACCACGAAAATGATAATCTCTCAAATATGAAAAAACCATAAGAACCTGAGGAGCTAAAGAGAATTAATGAATTTCTAAAGAATAGCAGACCCGACAAGGAGTAGCTGGAGAGAATTAAGGCACAGGCCCATAAACGATACCCAAAACGAGCGAGCATTCCCCAGTATTCGAAGCCAACCCAAAATTTTTCACAGAAGATGTATGCTTTAAGCAAATACCTGGCTAACAGCTATTTCAGTTGGAAAAAAACCTACTTCACTGCAGTCAACAAGCAGTTGACGTTGTTGACTACATTTCTTCTCTTTTCGACGTACGTTTGCTACAAGATGGATGTTGCCTACTCGAGCATGAGGAAAAAGGTTCAAGTTACCAAATCTTTCAAACAGGAGCAGATCGATAAAGAGAAACACTACCTAGAAAAGGTGCTGGCAAGCACTAACTAATTTGAGTCGGTGCAAATAAAGGAGGAATACGAACCTCAGATGAAATACAAGTTTTAGAAAGTTGGGGAGATAGGAGACCTCGACACTCGGGAAGAGCTGTTCGAAGCGATGAGGGAGGATTATTTGAAGGGGATGTAGCTACCCCCGCAGTATGAGTAGGAGTTCTTCAAAATGTACCCAGATCTGACCAATAGGATCTGATTGTGTATAGATGTATCGATTTGTGTTTAAAGATTTGATAATTATTATTTTAATTGAAATAAATTGAGATCATAAGCAAGAGATGTTAATATAATTGCCCCTGTATTTAGGGGTTACAAAGGTCTGGATAGGGATGTTTTTGAATTATCCACCATTTAGTGCAGTAGAGCAGTAAATAACTTTGTTTTTTTACACGTCATAATAATCATTTAAACGGCCTACTGTTTGTTTTCATATATAATCAGAAACAAATGGGTCGTAAATTAGATCAGGAGGTTGAAGCCAAGAGAAATCCAGTACGCAAGAGCAAGTTATTTAAAGTCAACACAGTAATCCAGTGCACCAACGAGTAGAGGGTGAGGGTTCTCAAATAAAAGAACAGATAATCTGCTCAGAGATCCAGAGACAACAAAAAACGCTATCTCAATGGGCTAGAGGATAAGATCTCTTAGCTCATGCTGGAGAACTAATACCTCAGGAAACAGCTCAGCATGTGCCACTGCACTAGATAGGAACATAATTCTGAGGTTCAACAGACCAACACTTCTACAACCTAAGAAGAGCGTGTGGAGGAGGCGGCTGAGGAAAGTCAGTCAGAGTCTGCTTTCTAACGATTAAGTTTTAAAAGTATGAAGTCAAGCTCACATTTCCTGCTCTTCGCATTGGTATGTATGTTCTGTGTGTTCGGTTTTATCGATGTATCGGGAGAGGAACCACAGCAGCACACGAGTCTGTACACTTACTAGTTGCTGCACTCGGCAATGATGAGAGGAATAGCTCCAGAGACCTGCTCCAAAGAAAAAGCTGCTGTACCAGAGCCACCACAGCTAGGTAGACTCAATCGAACGGCTAACGCATCGTGGCATTAGCAATAAAGACAGCTTTTATCTCAGAACTCTACAAAAAACTCATCCAAAATGTTAAACTGATAATTCTCTTTCTTTAGATTAATTAAGTTATGGCTTTTGATCATATTTAATTATGAGACTCAATAAAGCGATTGAATTCTAATTAAATATGTAGCTAATCACAGCGATATCAAAGAAGGTCAACGGTCTAAACCTTCGCTGGTTTTCCCTATATTTTCTTTGCTTCCTCACTCTTCTACTCCTAAAACTGCAGTAGGTCCTGCTCCTTTATGTCCAATCCTTATATTTACTTGCTGATCTTATCGATAATATCGTCTTCCTTGGGCTTTAATGGAGGAATCTCTGCCTCCTTTTGAGCCTCCTCATCTGAGTCCTCAAACTAGAACTCCTGGGGTTTAGGCTCTACAAGATCTTAGATATACTTATCAATCTTAGCGACTACCTTCTCAGTGATATTCTCGAGCTTATCGTCAAGGCTATCAACATATTTCCAGAGGTAAGCTTACATTAGATCCCCAAAGGCTGACTTTGGCTTGTCCTCCGGTTCTTTCTGATCGTTCTTTTCCTTCTACTTTTACTATTTCTTAGGTTTATTACCTGACTTTGACTTTGACTTTGACTAAGACTAAGACTTCTCCAATTTCTACTCCTAACCTTTAGAGCCCATGTAGGATTTCTTCTAGCTACTGGATTTAGCCTTTTCTGAGAGATTTGATAGTTTCGTTTAGTTGTAGATGGCCACCTTCTGTTTAATGAGCATTGCGAGGTCCTTCTCCTTCATAAGTTTCTCCTTATCCGTCAGCAATAACTCAATGTGCCTCGCCTTATGCACCACAGCATCTATTTGATTGTCAATCTTCTGTTGCTATTACTGAGTCTACGCTACTTTCTTCTTGATTAGTTTCTGGTAATTCTGGAACATCTTAATTGAGTTCCTAAAGTCATCGATGAAACCTGAGGGGCCGTGCTTGATCAGGTAATAGACGATGGTGAGAAGGTTGATGGCTGACTGAATGTGTTACTCTGTGTATTTGAATAGTTTGAGTTTGTCAAAAAGCCAGTCGTTTATCTTTGTGAAGTTGTCCATATCGTAGGAGAAGGTTACCAGCTAATCTAATTTTTTGATGGGGATTATTTAGGAGGTTTAGTGGAGAAGGTCATCAAGTAAATCCATTAGAGGGTCATTGCTCTGTTCGCCAACCACAAGGGCCTTTGAATAGGAGTAGACGGACCCTGCAGCTTCGGTGGCCTTCTTAGCAGCCTACCTCAAGTACCACATGAGATAATGTATTATACTCAAATAGGCAGTCAGAGTGTTATGCAAAATATTTGAATGTGGAGGAGTCAGTTAGGGTACATAATAAACGGAAATCACCGGAAGACTTGAGTGCAGCAATGGAAAGACCCATGCATTTTGTTGACTTCTTTGAACTAGGGGATGTACTCCACGATCACATCAATATTGTTCTTCTTCATAAGTTAGGAGAACTATTCGTTGGAGGTTACTAGTACGTACCTTCCCTCACACTTCCCGATATTCAGAAAGTTTATTATGAAGGCTTCCTGCTGCTTATTAGAAACCTTTATGACCTTGAATCCTTAGCGAAGCAGGTAAGCTTAAAAGTCAATGGTCTCTCGCAACACATAGTGGCCATACTATTAGCGTTAGTAGATGTCGACATTACGACGGGCGTCTTTAGGGAGGGCAGTATCATCGAAGTCGAGCAAAATAACGTTGGTATCATCGATGAGATTGAAGATGGTGTCTAGGTGCATTCTCTGCTGGTTGAGGTCATGTTCATCTTTAACCACCCCGAAAAAGCGAGTACCCACTAGATCATTATCCATCAGATAGCGGGCTCCCTTAATATTGGAGCGGGTTCCTATTTGCATGAGTGCTAGTTGTTTATTGATGGCCATAAAATCTCCCCCCTCAATATAAGCATCTGAATAGTGTTGGTTGTACCTTAGGCAGCCTCTCCTACCGGTTTGATTTTGAGTATTTAAAAACACTTTTTAAGGACAGTCTTCTCAAATCTTCTGACACTTGTACTCGTATTGCCAATAACCAATCCCTTTGCAGTGACTATCTGTTGGTCTCTGATGAAGATCAAGTTGGCCAGAGGCTAGATTTCAATTCGGTCGATGGCTAATTTAGTTTGGCACCTGTCCTTTTTTAGGTGAACCTTCGCTCGAGAATATACCATACTGAGGAGGCTCTCCACATCCAGCTTCGATAGCACCTGATTCCTGTATTACTCAGTGGTAGCCTCATGCCCCTCTTTCAGCAGCTACTCGCTTGGAACGTAGCAGGTAGATTACTTGGCCAATTAGACTAATTTCTGTATTAAGGTAAAACTACGTTGCGGTCTCTTTTGAGGACGTCTGTCACTTAGGCGTGGTGCACGTTGTAAAATTTGAAGATAGAGATGAGGCGTTAGTAGGCCTATTTACTTTTACCGAATTTAGGAATCTGTTAGAAGAGGGAAGCAAGGGGATGAACGTATCCCATCGACTAAACGATATGGGGACTATGGTACACCACCAGAATAGGATTGTCGAGCTAGGATTTCTGTTTGGGGATGAGCGACATTAGCCAATACTGTAATAAATATAATATGGTAGGTTATTATTACCGGTGTGCTGTGTTCTTTTTGTATACTCGTACAGTTTGCTATAGTAAGGAGAATAGTTTTATTTAGTTATGAGTTCGCTCGCTCCCCTGACTACAGAGAAAGTATTCTCGAAGAAGGAGTACCAGAACATGGACGATGAGTAGCGTCGGTTCGCCAACTAGCAATTAAGGTTGATGTTCAGCAGTACCCATTGTGAGATTTAGAGTAGATGTCCAGAATATCAGCAGCTTTCAGCCGCAGAAAGTAAGTATCCTAGCGGTTGCAGCAACTGGAGCAGGAGTCAGAGATAGTGGTGAGGAGCAGAATGGACCAGCTTACCAAGAAGATGATAGATGTGGAGGAGAAGCGCAAGAAATAAATAACTAAAAGAATTGAATATTGTAAGCAACATGATAGTAATTGGCAGAGCAGAGTTAAGGCAATAGATATGAGGCTTAGGCAGAGCGATAGGGAGGCTGCGAGGAAGGTGAAGAAGTACAGGGAGGACTATGAGGAGTATTTTAAAAATAAGCAGTCCCAAATCAAATCAGGGTTGATTAAGTCGCATCTGGGGTCTCTAACCTATGAGCAAACGCATCATCGCACTTAAGGATCGTATACCATGCATCAGCAACTCCCCAGTAGTCGGCCTCCCGTACGAAAAGAATCGGCCGACTTGCCGAAACGAGGCTATTCTACTATCCATAGCAACATAGTGGAACACCAGCTTAAATCTCGCAAGATAAAGGAATAGGAACAGCAGAGGATCCTCCAAAAAGCTATGATTAAATTAAACGAAATAGAAAGAAAGAGGAAATAAGTGGCTAATAGGCCAAAGCATAACAAAAGCAAGGCACGAAGCGATGACGAAACTTCCAGGAATAGGGAGAGCTACGATAGTAACGGCGATTAAGAGAGAAAGAGATCCTACAAATAAAAATAAAGGGAATCAGAACCTAAACGTAGAACACGTCCCGAGGGTAAGGACCATAGGGCCATCAAGAAATAGATTTAGCAGAGCCAAGTAAACCTATTCATAAGATAGTTTGAACAAAGATCGCGAATATTTGAGGTGAGCAAGAAGAAACACCGCAAATAGCACATAATGAGGACAATAAAGGACAAAGTAGCAGAGTACAAGCTGATGGCAAATAGAGTAGGGTGAAGGTGTATATTGTGAAGTTGTAGCGTTGATATAATAAAGAGTTTAAACTATGGACAAAGAGAAACTCTAGAGGATAAAGGAGTAGGCTAACAAACTGGGTACCAACTACTACAAGTTCGTTGATCCCTACATCGTTAACATCAACGAGTCCATTGGGAAAGGGTCTTTTGGGGAAGTGTGGAAGGGAGCTGACATAAGAACTAGCGAGCTAGTGGCAGTGAAGCAGATCTCAACCAAAACGCTCAAAAAGGACTCCGATAAGCTGTTGCAGGCACTGAAGAATGAAATAGATATTATGAAAAGGGTCAAGCATGAGAATTTAGTGGTGCTGTATGATGTAAGGAAGTCTAATAACAACATTTACCTGTTTTTGGAGCTGTGCAATAAGGGTTCGCTCGAAGACCTTATTAAGAAGAAGGCTCGGTTGTCGTAAAAGGAGGTAATTGAAATTACTCGCCAGATAGCCAACGGTTATAAGTTTCTTCATTAGAAGGGCATCATACATCGAGATCTCAAACCAGCCAACATACTCATTAAGGATGACTACTACAAAATCGCTGATTTTGGATTCGCTAAGGTCTATGATGAAACTAAACCATAATAAAGGATACATTAAACTCTGGTGGGTAGTCCCATCTACATGTGCCCTCAGATTCTGAATGGCATGCAGTATTCTACTAAATGCGATGTGTGGTCGGTAGGGGTCATTTTGTATGAATTGCTGTATGGACGCCCTCCCTTTATAGTCAAGAACCTCAATTAGCTTATTAGTATTGTTAACAAAAAGTAAATAAAGTATCCCACTCAACTCTCCAATAAGAAACTAGAAGATTTGATAAAACGCATGTTGATACATGACTAAGGCGATAGGATATCGTGGAAGGAGGTTTTCGACTGCGAGTTGCTGAACCCGAAGAAGGAGGATTTGGAGAGCACCTTCAAACAGAGTATGCAGATGGCTTAGAAGCTGTGTAAGTCGACACTGGGTAGATCGACTACTGTGAATAAAATGTACTTTTAAGAACACAAGGTAATTCAAAAGGTGGAATTGAATGTTCAGGAGGAGAAGAAGATTGAGGAGATCATCCATAACAAACCTATCAAGTAAGAGTTGAACGAAAAGGAGCAGGACGATGTGTTCAAAGAAATCGAGAATAAGTATGACACCCAAGAGAAAAGGAAGGCAGTTATTAAAAAGGTTACTAACTACTTCCTGTTTAGGAGAAACAAAGCAGTATTCATCAACCATCTCTCCCTCAAAATTTATGAGTGTTTCGAATCCGAATGTTTATAAATGCCGTTATAACAGGCAGAACTTATCCTGTTCGTGCTTTCTAAGTATCAGTGTGGTATAATTTACAAGTGCTACATGAGACTAAAGGAAGGAAAACTTCTAGACTGCAAGAAGTTCACTCAGGAGGAGTTTAATCTGTTTCTACAGTCACCCCTAAAGTAGAAAGTATTGGATAACTTTATGAACGATTTCAAAGTTATGAAGCTATTCCTTGATGAGCTTATTGTAAAAGTTAAGGACTACATCAAAACACTGCGGGAGAAGACGCAAGATGACATCCCGTAGAGGATAGAACGCATAAGCAAAATATGCAACAACAATATATGTCCCAAATAACTGATGAAGACTATCTTCAATTAGAACCTAGAGTTACTTCTGATTACTCTCAAAAAGCAATGTGTCAGTACTGAAAACAGATAATTATTGGAGCTAGGGTATTTCGCCATTCAGACATCATCGATGAAGAAGGCCGCCTTTAAGAAGTTGGATTACAATATATACTACGAGTAGGTCAAAAAGCTCAACGATAAACAACTCAAAGACCTTTTCAAGAGTTGACAGTCACCTGATATGTAAATCAAACTTATAGAATGTATGAGGAGATTAGAAGAGTTTGAAGATACATTTATACGATGACCATCATTATTGCAAGAAGGATGCGATGTCTCTATCATTTAGAATCGATTTATCGTACCGGCTTCTCTCTAATACTGCCCACTGAGTTAGACTCAAGGTTTCTTGGAACCTTTGTTCAGTACTCGCAGCTCCCAGGATAACTATTATGAGATTTACGTTGGATTTGCGGTACCAGGAAGCCAGACAGAATCCAGCACCCAGTGTTGACCCAGTCTTAATTCCAGAAAATCCTTTAAACAGCAGTCTATTAGTATTCTCCCAAAATAGCTCTCTAGTCCAGCCCTCCTTGTCTGTAATGCTGCAAGGGTACATCTTCTTGTCGATCAGCCGCACGAATACGTTATCCTGCAGCACTTACCGAATGAGTTTCATCTGATCTCCGGCGGTTGAATGATTTGGCTTTGTTATGGATAGTCCGTGAGGGTTGGTATAGATGGTGTTCTTTAGTTAGAGGCGCCGCGCACAGCAGTTCATTTACTATACAAAATTGTCCAAAGGGGCTTTCTTTCCGTGGGGGAGATATTGCCCGATGTTCTAAGCCAGACAGATGGCAGCATCGTTACCACTAGGAAGCATGAGCCCGTAGAGGAGATCCCAGATAGAGACTTCATCGCCTTATTATAGGTCAGCCTTGGTGCCTAAATTAGGAGAACAAAATACCTGTAATCGATGCTGCGGTTTTTGAAACCTTGTAAAAGTGCTCCTCAGGAACCAATTATTTGCTTCGGATATACTGCAACACCACATAGCAAGTCATGATCTTGGTTAGGCTCGCGATTTATCGTTTTTCGTTCTAGCAGATCATTAGCAACGGAGTGTGGGACTCCAGATCGAATACGTACGCTGCTTTCGATGAGAGTTTAGGTATGGAGTTGATGGCTTATCCTTTGGCAAGCATATCTAAAACACCAGTTTTATCGAGGGAACAGGATTTAATGTGGAAGGGTTTGCTTTAGCGTTTGGCTTGCATGGGCTTTTTTAATGAGTCGATGTTGGTCTTCCTGCCATCTATAGGTCGACTGAACATTCGGGGTCGTTAGCGAGCAGTTGATAAAATAGAGGAGTTGAGTGCCTAACGACCTTGTTGGGACCTCATGAGTTAGCTCCAATAAAATTAATATTAACATTTGGCTGTCCGGCCTTATCAAAGTTGGAGGGGGAAATGTAGCCCTATTTGAATAATAAGGTTCTATAAAAATAGAAAATTCTATGCAAAGACTATCAGGAGCAGCTCTCAAGGATATCAGAAACATGAAAAGGCACCAGACTTACGGGCCTAACTTCAGCCAGAGTGAAATGCGAAAGAACTAGACAAACATAGAAAACGAGCACAGATTCCTCATTAACGATGAACTTCAGGATGTAGTTTAGTTGTCACGCAGAAACAGTTTAAGATTAAAACCTTCGATGAGAAGTTGGAGGCTCACAAGCAGTAAATTGAGAAGAACAATGCGATGATAGAATCCCTGGCTAGGAACCTCTAAAACATAAAGGATCAGCTGTCCCTACAGATAGAAATGACGTCGAACGAATAAAAAAAGAACAGACAGCTTAGGGATGAGATGGAAAGGACCAACAGGTTGTTGAGGAGCAAGAATACGAAGTATACGAGTGGTAATGTAGGATTGATGAGCTGACCAAAAAAGTAGAGAATTTGGATAAGGAGAACCAAGAGTTTAAGAGTGCAGCTGCTAAAACGTAGGAACTGACGAAGAATTTGGCTAATGCCAGGAGGCAATCCGTAAATTTATAGAAAGCTCTGGAGGAAGTTAATGGAGAGAGGAAGACTTTGCTGAAATAAAAATAGCATGAGATTAGTGGGTTAAGGGAACAGGTGACGGCATTGAGGACTAGGTTGAGTAAGTAGGCAGATTTGAATAGGCTGCTGGAGGAAAAGCAAACATAACTTTTTAATATAAATCAAGATAAGTTGAATATATCGGGGAAGCTGGAAAGGGAGCTGCAATAGAAGTTAGCAATTAAAGGTAATTATGAAAACCTTAAGGTTAAGTATGATTCGCTAGTAGATAACTAGAAGAACCACCTGCAGGAACAGAAAAGATACTCTGAGGATAAGAAGGAGTATGAGCAGCTCAAGGATAAGCTTAAGGTGGCGAACCAGAAGATCGAGGCGATGAAGAATTTTGAGAGTAGGCTGAGGGTAGTTGAAGTAAATAAGCAATAATTTAGTTATAAAATGTCGATCTTAAACTTAAGGTGGCTTAGCGCTCGTAATCCATGGATCAGGCCCGCAGCCAATTCGACAAAGCGCTTAAATAGAAAGAGAGTGCCATAGAACAGCTAAACTCCAAGATATCAGTAGTCAATAAATAGTCCGAATGCATGAAACAACAGCAGGTGTTCCTGTCAAAACAGTCTACCCAGCTATAGTCAATAAAATCCAAATCTTAGCAGCTGAACGCTCTTTATAGTGCATTGATTCCCCCTCTACAATGCTGCTTTTGCCATCATTCACTATCCCAGCCTATTACTGTTATTCCTTGCGGACACAATTTCTGTCTGAACTGCAAGAAAGGGTATACAAAGTCCTGTTCGGTGTGTGGAGATAAAGTCAAGATAGAGGCAGTTTATAGGAACTAGCTGCTGGATGATATCGCTCAGGTGGTGAAAAACATTAAATAACTGATATCTCTAGTCAAGTGATAATTATTCATATGATTTTGGCAGTATCAGTTTTAGGGAGGGTTCTACACTTTTCCTTCGCTCGCAGGCTTCACTTCTTCTTCCGGGATTTTCTTCTCAGATGGGCTCTCCTGCAGGGGTGTTTTCTGTTACTTGGGGGGCTCCTGACGGAATATTGTGCCCAGTATATCCTCTGAGTTTTGGGTCTTTATTTCGCCATCTGATATCACAATCACAGCAGCCTACTGTCGAATGGCGACTGGAGGCTGATGTGCTGGCTCTGGCATTTGTTGAATAGCAACTGCTGTCGGAATAGCGATTTCTACGTTACTGGCAGCGGCCGTATCTTTAGTGACCGAATTCACAACAGGTGTGTCAGTTATTACGATCACCTGTTCAGGTTACTGTGCAGGGGAAGGTGCTGGAGTTGGAGGGCAAACCATCATTTCCGAAGCAGGCTGATTATCGGGTACCTGCTCTTCCAACGGTGGTTCGATTTAAATTTCGTTTAGCTTTTGTTCCTTCCACCGATTTTTAATAAAGTCAGTGTAGTTTGTGTGAGGATTCTTGATCATGACAGCCAGCAAATGAGAGCAGGGCATGCCAGTTCTTATCTGCTCATTACATTCGCAAACCCATTTGTCAACTTTGTAAGCTTCAGGAAGACGAATGTTCTGGACGATTGCTTACTCATCGCTCTTGAAAGTAACATCCAACTCGCAGTGAGCGATATAGTAGTTTTGGATGAAATTGTTGAAGACGAAGGTATCAACACTATCCCTCACAGGCTTTAGACGGTCATCCTCAAAGACTTCCTCGAGTGGGTCGCGATAGATCGCAAGTTTGGCCACAGAATCGTTTAGAAGGTCTTCATCAAGCTTGACGATAGCTTTGGCTAAGGACTACAAGCTTTACCCTTTATCATTAGCCGTGAGCTTCTTGAGAGCATCATCAAACAGCTTATTGAGATTGATGATGTTGAACATTCTGAAGAAGGAGGCTGGGATCCCTACCGCTAAACTTTTGTCTTTTTGGTTCAAAAAATCCTTGATAACCTTCTGGGTGAGTTAGGTCTAGATTTAGCCCAACTCCTGTATCTCAGTTTCCAGCTCTCTTGCAATGTGCTACTGTTTCTCGAATACCAGCTTCTCGCACATGTTATACAGCTACTGAGGGAATCTCGGGTTAGAGCTTAGAGATTGCTTCAGACAGTCCAGAACCAGTTTAGGGTCTACCACATGGATCCAAGTAGCAGTATTCTTAAGCTTTCTCAACACTAACCCTAGTTCTTTGTCGTAACAGGTAGTGATGATTTCCGGTTGCTTCCCATGAACTTCAAAAAAGTACTCGAACATGGTCTTGGTAGCTTCGATAGTCTGTCTTGCAAAGAATGCCATGCCAGCCAGTAGTATCTTTCTGTTGTTGCTTACCACCTGGAACACCCCTATTTTGTAGCTGTGGTTGGGTTAGGAGGGTTCGACGATAGGATGACTCAAAATATGGAAGTTAATAACGTCTCCATATTTTTAGTAGTTTGACTTCATCACTGGGGACACAGCCAATATCAGATCGGGGTAGGAGTTTATGGCTTGGCTGTTGTATTTACACTTAAGGGTGAAGTTTAGGCTCTTAAGATACTCTTCCATCTGTCTTAGTTTATGGGTAGGGATTCTCGATGATTGGCTCTGAGCAGATGGGGATTTTTATCTGCTTAGGATTTGGGCAACAACCATTTGCTCTTGTTGAGGTTGCTTAGAAGGGGTCGTATGAGCTCGTAGCTCCTGCGCCAGAGACTTTAGCATTTTTGAGGAGGCTGAATTTTAGGGACTTTTGAACACCACCTCTGGTTAGTGAGTTCGGAGGGCAGCGTGGTAAGCGCTATGCTGAAGGACAGGCTTCATGGTCAGCAACTAGCGTTTCTTTTCGCTAAGATCCTACTTGATGGTGGAGCGACTCAAAGTCTACTTCGAATGAGTGTGGGTGTTTTTGAGGACGACCAGCATGTAGGCATCATTAGCATAGGCGAACTCGACATATACGGGACATATTCTGCACCTAAGAAGTATGTCGGGAAGAGAAGCACCTTATCTGTTGACGAACTTCATTTCAAGGCAGTCTTTGGGCATTCCAAGTTAAGTCTCTTCAATCTTGAGAAGCTGGGTTATTTCGTCTGCTGAAGAGTACCTTTCTGCAAATTGAAAGGAAAGTGGGAAGTTGAAGCCGTTGTCGGGAGGTATTCCAGGGAGCATCTACAGATTAGCTTTTGATTGTTGGGAATGCTTTTGTGCTTCGAGAAAGCAGGCGAAGGTGGGAAGAGGCCCTAACTTCTGTTGGAATGGTTCGGCTTACCCTGGAGGAGTGATTGCTTGGTCTGGTTGGTGGAATTGAGATGGAGGGTTGTTGGTTGGTTGTTCTTCTTACATTTGGTTTATTATATTATTATAGCGATTGAGTAGAGTAAATTTATAGAGCAAATCTCAATATTTGGGAATCTCTACTGACTGAATTTTAGTTGCAAAATAATGATAAATAGATGACAACCGACCAAAAAACCTTGACTAGACATCTTCGAAACAAGGAGGAATAATAAACAGTATTGGGTTGAATAGTAGGTTATTTATTATTTGATAGATTTGGCAGAGAGATATTCTGAACAACACTATTCAATATTCAGATATGCTGGGCACTTTAGGGGGAAGGGATTGTTTGCTCTAAGAACTGTTTAAATTTTAAAGTTCGATGCAAGTAATGACTAGTTTACTCTAGTCCTTAACGCTAAGATTCCTATCCAGGCTAATTCGTCTGGTTTTGGTTATAGTTGCCTGAGAATTCAAAGGTACAGGAGCCCAGTTTATTTGATTTAATAAGTAACTGTATTTATAATAATAGACACTTGCTTTCAAAATCGTCTACATTAAGCAACTGAAGATAATTTAGAACCATCGGACAACAATATCACAGATACTGAAGGTTAGCAGTTAGCTTAGGCAGTTAGGCTTTAAATTGGACTACGATAGATAGAGTGCTTACTGTAATTACAATAAGATTCGTAGGTCAACTATTGAACGCTTGAATCTGCTCAGGCAGCTTCTCCAGCCGAAAAGAAGACCTCCTGTTACTTTAATTGTTGTTTGAATGATGTAGAGTAGATCTGATAAAGATCAATATTTCTGAAGGACTATTAATGTATTGTTTAAAGTTAGATATGAGCCACGGAGTATCGTGAAATTAAATTTCAATATTTAAAGTAGAACGGTAATAATTAAACCGTAATAAATAATCATGAAGGATCTCCACAACAACCTGTATTCGAAAAAAAACTATAAAAGCACTCCTCAAGAAATCAAAATAAGGCTCCTTTACAAGGTTACCGTAGAGAACCGATCCATTAAGCAGGTAGTCCTCAGTTGATTTTTTACCATTCCCCTTTTTTTGTTTTGTACCCTTAAAAATAAAGCGTAAGCCATTTTGTAAAGAAGGAATAAAATGCAAATAACTTTCCATAATTGATCCCCCGGCATATAGTATACTTTTGTGAGTATATTGGCTAAATGCCGCAAATAAAAGCAAGTCAAAAATAATTTAGCCACTAACGCAATATTGTAGATAAAAATATTTAAACCAAAATAGATCATCGTAAGAATAAGGATTCACCATCAAAGAACCCAATTCTTTAGCGACAGCTATCAACTGAGTTCTTGCTTTCTGAAATAGCATAACTTGAGCTTGGTCTTGAAGGTGTTCA
>JAOXNN020183820.1:0-23075 GCA_028571205.2 Hydropsyche betteni | reverse complement strand
AAGACAATAATATAAAGTAGATTTGATTTACCTGTATGCACTACAAAGTGATTATCCAAATTTAACTTTCTGAAAAACTTTTTACTGCATACTGTACATTCGAAATTTTTTTCACCTAAAACACAAAAGCCTTTTGAAAACAAACAACCTTCGAAATACCAATAAAATTACATAAATTAATTTTTTTTTTACCTGTATGCATTACAAAGTGTCTATTCAAAACAGTTTTGGTGGAAAAATTTTTATTGCACACTGTACATTCGAATTTTTTCTCACCTAAAACACAAAAATTTTTCGAAAACAAACAACCTTCGAAGTACCAATAAAATAACAAATTAAATTTGATTTACCTGTATGCAATACAAAATGATTATCCAAATTTATCTTTCTGGAAAACTTTTTATTGCATATGGTACATTCGAAATTTTTCTCACCTATAACACAAAAGCCTTTTAAAAAAATACAATCTTCAAAATACCAATAAAATAACATAAATTAAATTAGTTTTACCTGTATGTATTACAAAGTGCCTATTCAAAACGGTTTTTGTGGAAAACTTTTTACTGCACACGGGACATTCGAATTTTTTCTCACCTAAAACACAAAAGTTTTATGAAAACGAACTACCTTCGAAATACCGATAAAATAATATATGGAAATTTGATTTACCCGTATGGATTACAAAGTGACAATCCAAATCCCACTTTCTGGGGAACTTTTTATTGCACACTGCACATTCGAAATTTTTTTCACCTAAAACAAAAAAAAAATTATGAAAACATACAACCTTCGAAATACAAATAAAACAATATAAAGAAAATTTTATATACCTGTATGGATTACAGCGTGACGACTCAAATCCCGATTTCTAGAAAACTTTTTATTGCATACTGTGCATTCGAAATTCTTCTCACCTAAAACCCAAAAGAATTATGAAAACATACAACCTTGGAAATATCAATAGAATAACATAAATAACGTAAATTTGAATTTTCTTATATGTATTAAGTGTCTGTCCAAAGTGCCTTTTGTGAAAAAATTTTTTTCGGCACACAGTACATTTGATATTTTTCTCACGAAAAATATGAAATTTTTTCGAAAACGAACAAACTTCGAAATATGAATAAAATAAAATAAAGGAAATTTGATTTACCTGGGTTTATCACTTTGTGCTGCAGCTGAACGTGACGACGCAAAGAATTTTTGCTGGTATTAGAATTCTTATAATTTTTGCCAGGATGACGTTTTAATGTGTGTTGCGATAAATGCTTTATCAGGCTTGTTTTCTTTACATGCGCAGCTCCGCAAACGTCGCATACATAATTAAGTTTGTGATTCGGATAGTGTTGCAATAACAAGGTACGGCAATTGAATTCATCTTTACAAACAGGACATATGAAAGTCGAGGGCTCTATACTGGAGATGAAACGGTCAGAAATTTCAGAGGGAGATGTTGTGGGATGAGGAATTGAGTCACTTTTGTCATTGGGCTTTTCCGTTTTAGAATCGGACTTATCATTTGGAAAATCGATCGAAGCACTTGATTTTGGGTTTTTATTATTTTCGAAACAGGTAATATTTGATTTTGATTTATCACTTTCGAAATCAAGTAAATCATTTGATTTTCGATCCTTATAGCGTTCAAAATCTGTTTCTGTCACACAAGTTTCTAAATCGTTACGGTCATCAATCAGACATTCGTTTTTGACAACAAATGCTAATTTAAGATTGGAATGGTCACTGCTGCAATTGTCTTCATACTCTTTTTCAGCTGGAATTAATAATGGAATTAGTAAAAAAATACATATTTAAATAGAGAAAATAGCCGTAACCACAGACTGATGCTGAAAACATTTCAAAATATATGTGCTAGCATTTTGGCATGATAAATTTTGAGTGGCTGCTAAAATAGTGATGAGCAAGGCAGTGGAATTGGTATGGAAAATACGTGCATCACATTGAATTACTTGATTTAGATGCAAATTAATGTGACAGTAACGCTGCTCATGCTGTGAGTTTCCAAGAATATGTTTATATACCGAGTCAGTGGTCATGTACTGAAGCATGTGATAAATATAAAACCGAATGGATTATTGATGTCAAGATAAAGGTATTGAGGACCTATTTATTTAGTTAAAATGTGTTGAATTATTAGTTCAACATACTAAAAGTCCCTTTCTTTGAAAATTTCTCTAATAATGGTTATTTTTATAATGAAAATTAAAGACAATCTTGTTTAATGTTGATGACAATGCGATATAATATTAAAAGTATCAAATTAATGTGTATGGAGAACACAAATGTATCGAATTATAATGCTTACTTGATTGTTTGGACATGAAAAAACGATCCAACTTGTGCTTAAACTCAAGCGCCCCGCTCAATTCTTCAATACATTTTTTGCATAATTTTAAATCTTCACTAACTCTTTTTATCTTAAAAAAATACAGTTCAAATATTACTTTGCTGATGTCACAACCAAATTAACTGTAACTGTAATTCTTTGTTACTTGTATATTGAAGCATTTCACTATCGCAGTAGAATATTTTGAAGTGCTTTCATTTTTATTGAATATGAATTCTAAGTTTGTTCTTGCTAAGCAAAATGCGCAGTCAACGAAAGAGAAACGTTCCGACTTTTCACGTTTTATTTCCATCTGAGGAAATTAACTTTCGTTGCTAACTCTAAAAGGAAAACAATGTCAAACAGCGAATGACAGCTGTCAACGTTGCATAGACAGTAATACCAACCCATGTTTTGACACAGTCGTACCACCATCGGTTCACAGACGTTTGCCATTCGGGTTTCGAATGGGCTATCGGCATCGTTTGAGCGATAATTTATGATCGCTTGTGCGTATGCTTTGTGCGGTACCCAATTGTCTATTTTTTACCTTCCCCATTATATCCAGATGTCTTGAAATATTTGATTTTGAAGCTTTGAGATCTAATGCTAAATTCCGAACAGTTTTTCGAAATGTGAAATTTTTATATCGGAACGGCATTCCAGTGCGTTCCTGCCCCACTACACCTCTGAGCATAACTATCAGGGCTTCGAACAGTATTTTTTTTTCGTAGCGGTTTTCGGTTCCGGTTCAAGATTACAATATATATTATATTTAGGTTCGATTCCGGTTTGTGTATGAGCGATCGCAAAGATGAATAATAACAATGGCGCAACCGTCTGGTCATTATGTTATTTGGAAAAGCGTCTGGGTACATTTTTTTTGCTTTATTCATTAGACACATTATCGCCGCTGTGAAAGTTTAATTAAACATTGCCACTTTCTGCAATTTTTATGTTTATTTTCCGCAATTTTTTCCAAACACTAAGACGACACAAAATTTCAAATTATTATATATTTTTACTTTAAACCTTATTTGTCGACAAAGCGGGACTACCAACCAAAACAATCCTACCAAATTCTTAGATTGGTACCACACTAACACTGCTGCACATGTACATTATCATCAATTCGGTGTATGTGTTCAAGTAAAAGCGGTTAAAACGCGATCGTTTTGAACGTTCTGATTCTTTTAGCGTTCGTTTTTCAATCATATGAAGAATATTTGAAGAAAACTGCGAGCGTAAGATTCACGATTGCCATTTTTCCATATTTTGCATTCTAAACACGATATTATCTTTAGTTAACAGCCTATATTCGATACTCATACATTTTTTGGTTATGTCCAAATGTTTATAATTAGTTTTTGTACAATCAAAACTTACTATATTTTATTACGAAAAAATATATCGACACATTCTCAAAACTGCTTCTATTTAAAAACCATATTTGTTTGTTTTAACAAATGAACCGTCATTCATCGATTAAAACTTTACCTTCCATGTTATCATTATATTACAAATGGCCGTTATTGATTATCAATCAACATTATTGATTATCGGTTAACATTATTCGCAGAAAAATGGAAGAATCGTTTGTACATTACCGCGATATGACTGTCGATGATTCCGACGAGTCCGGTGACATCATAGATGATTCCATGATGTCGTCGGATCTGAAGAACACCAATAGGAATAAAGATTCTGCGGGAATTTTCATTCCTGAATCAGATTATGGTATTTATATTGATTATTGATAGTGACATTGATTACACATGTATTTTTTTTTTAATTTAATCTGATTTACCTTTTAGAAAGTTCTGAGGATGATAATGGTGATGAGAGCAAAACTGGCGAAGAGAGCAAAAATGATGATGAGAGCAAAAATAGTGACAAAGATGAAAATGGTGATGAGGATAATGATGTTGATGAGTCTGTCATCATCAAACCAAAGACGAACAGAGTTTTGCGTTTACTCTCAGATTCAGAATCAGATAGCGAGGATTCCGAAGAAATCGAACCGAGACATCTTTCGGCTACAACTCGTTTAAGTATATTTGGTGTTAAACCGAAATCGGGCAGAGGTTCAAATTCATCTGATGATTCAGATATCATCGTATCTGATAGGGAAGAGGTAATTTCTTTATTATTGCCAGATTTTTTTATATAAATAATTATACCGAAATGTTATTGTATTTCAAAACTGTAAACAAATCCATATAAAAAAAATTTCGGCTGTATATTCTATAAATCGTATCAAAAATTTTCAGGACGATAAATCGGATTCGGAACCAGAAATGCATCCAAATCCTTTCGTAGATTTAACTAATTTGAATATTTCACCAGTGAAGCGAAGCAATATGTCCGTAACTTCACCGACAAAATGTATCGATATGAGCGTGTCGATTGATTCAGTTCCACCGCCGGGGAAATATGTACGTAAAACATTTTCTGATAATGTGCTTCCATCTCCTGCGAAAGACATGGACGTTTCAATTATAGAAGACGGAAACGTGCCTCCTTCGAAAGATATGGATGTTTCGATTATAGAAGACGAAAACGTGCCTCCTTCGAACGATTTGAACATTTCCGTTATGGACATGTCAGTTAGAAACAAATCTATAGAAATAGTCGAGAAAAATGCAAGTCCAGTTGTTAATCTTGATAGTGACGATGATGTGCCGGAAGTTGTGATGGTGACGCCTAAAGTGCGTGTATTTTCATCTTTTTTTGAGTTTATTGTAAAAATTCATTATTTAATTTCAATTTTTGTATGTTTCAGATAAAAAATAAGTCCCTTAGGAAGTCTTTGCAGCCGAAAATTAACGAGTTTTTGGGACAGAGTAGTGTTAAAAAAAAACAAGTTCAAATCGTTTATGTTTCAAAACAGACAAAGCAAAATGAAATCAAAAAATTGGAAACATTACGATCTGAATACAGTCGAGTTGATGTCAGTTTCGTATCGATATTTAGTCGTTGAACAAACTTTTAATAATAATTCATGAACAAATCAATTTACAGGGACTCGTGAAAAGCACGAACATGGAGCGGCTGCCTGACAAAGGGATAAAACTCATCGAACGATACAAAAAGTTGAGAGTCGAGATCGTCAACCAAGTCGATAAAGTAGCAAATATGGAAATAGAGCCAGGTACCGTATACATGTATATGTAATAGATAAAATTTGAAATTGTTATTTTTTTAATGCTTGTATAATAACGTTTCAGACGTACTCACCGAGGATCATCTGAAGAATGACGGATTCCTCAGCTGGGAGCAGCTGCAAGAGGGCACCAAAGCGGTGAAGCCGAAGACGTTCGGTTCGCAGGCTTTAAATACTCACATGTCCCAGCAAATACTCACAATTGAGAGCTTGAAGGCTTTGCACTCGTCGTTGGGGACCAGGCCCACCGATGAGACAACTGCCAAACCTCCCAAAAATCTCGTCACCGAACTCATGCCGCATCAGTTGCATGCTTTGGCCTGGTTGACTTGGAGAGAAACTCAAAAGCCGCGCGGAGGAATTTTGGGTTAATATAATGTTTATTTTCCCTTTTAAATAATTTTTTTATTGACTTTGTGAATCGTACAGGTTTTTTACTCTGAATTAGCACTTTTTCATTTCAAATTAGCAATTTTTCGTTTCAAAGTAACAATTTTTCATTTCAAATTAACACTGTAAATTTTCATTTTTGAAAAAGTGTTAATATGAATTGAAAAAGTTACTTTGAAATGGCTACTATTTAAATGGTCAGAATTTAAATACAATTTTGGTCAGAATTTTTATCCCATTTATCAAAATTTATTTGACATTGCTCAGAATTTCAATTATGTTTTGGACTGAATTTTAATCAAAAAGGTCAGAATAAATATTGAATGGTCAGAATTTATATTAAATGGTCAGAATAATATTAAGAACCCTAACTTAACCTAACCTATTCTGACCGTTTCCTTTTAAATTCTGACCATTTATTATTTTATTCTGACAATTCATCATTTTATTCTGACCATTTTCGATTAAAATTCTGACCATTTAATTTTTTGACCTTTGAAATGAAAAATTGCTAATTTGAAATGAAAACGTGTTCATTTGGAATAAAAAACCTGTCTTGTGAGAATTTTTAATCGATTCTCACAATACTAGTTCCTGCATTTAATTTAACTAGTTAAAGTTGGATTAACTAGCGTTTATACCGACCATCTAATAAAATAATACTCGAAAAACTATTTAAATATTGATCGAAAATATAATATATCGTTCGCATATTTCATCATACAGCTGACGATATGGGCCTTGGAAAAACTTTAACCATGATTTCGTTGGTGCTGTATTCGAAGGAAAACAATTTGAATCGTTCCGAAGACGACATCGATAATGATGAAGAATGGACCAGGAAAAACAAAGCTAAAAGTAATTCATACACGAATCATTCTCATTTTATTTTCAAACATATCAATTTATATTTTTACTTTCAGTAATAATGGGGGGCACTTTAGTGGTGTGTCCGGCTTCGTTATTGAGTCAATGGTATAACGAAATCGCAAACCATTGCAAAAGACACTCGCTCCGCGCCGAAATCCATCACGGAAACAAGAGAGAGACAAAACCAAATCATTTGGCACGAAACGATGTAGTCATCACGACTTATAACATTGTGCAAAGAGACGTAGAAAAGGTATTATATTTTACGCGAAAAAAAATGCACTTTCGATCCGATTTTATGATACATTTTCTTTTTTTTCAATCAGAACGGTATATTGATGCGTATCAACTGGCAACGTGTCATTTTGGACGAAGCTCACATTGTTCGTAATCACAAATCGCTGACGGCGTCGGCTATTTTCAAACTGATCGCACATTCTCGATGGTGCCTCACCGGTACGCCTGTCCATAATAAAGATTTGGACTTGTTTTCTCTGCTCAAGTTTTTGCGCTGTTCTCCGTTTGATGATATTGTGGTAAATATTGAATGGATGTTAGAAGAAGTATTGAAATTATTACGTGGATTGAATTATTCGATTTCGATTCGCAGTTGTGGAAAAAATGGATCGACAATAAACATACTGGAGGACAAGAGAGATTAGCGACGGTGATGAAGACCGTGATGCTGCGACGGACTAAACTACAACTTCAGGAACAGAACAGTCTAAAGTCGTTACCTGAAAAGTCGTCTCATTTGATCGAAGTTACTCTTTCGAAAAGAGAAATGAGTGTTTACCAAAAGGTATACTTTTCGATAATTAAGATTTTGCATTTGAATCAATGTTTCTATACTTTTATGCGCAATTTCAGGTTTTAGTCTTTTCCAAAACGTTATTTGCACAATTCTTGCATCAACGTGCTGAAAAGCAAAATTTCGGTTACAACGATGGTGGGTTTCAATCTAGTAAGAAAAAAGATGAATATTATCGAATGCATCGAAAAATGGTAGCTTTGAAAGGTAACGAAAATTCTTGTTCTTTCTTTATAATTGGCGAAAAATATATAAATATCATTCGATTGAATCTTGTTTAGGATTGAAAGAAGTTAAATCTCATGAGATTCTCGTGTTACTTCTGCGTTTACGTCAGATTTGTTGCCATCCTGGTCTCATCCACGCTATGTTGGAAGATGAAGACGACGATATGAACAATTCTGAATGTAGAGAAGGAGTCGAAACGGCGATGCTTGATGAACTGTCCAAATTGAACATCGAAGACGATTTAGAAAACGAAATGCCAAATGTATAAAATACACTACTGCTATATATCTATGATTTAAATTGGGACGTATCGTTTTATTTATTTGTTTTTTCAGATCAACGATGAAGGTTTGACAGTATCGAAAGCTATCAAACAAGTGCTGCATGTTTCGAATCCTGTTTTTGATTTGAAAAATAAAAGTGCCAAAATCGAAGCTGTTATAAAGTGTCTGCAAGAAAAAGTTTTCGTTAACAGAAGTAAAACGAGTTGATTGTTTGTTTTTCATATAAATTTTTGTATTCTTACTAAAACTGATGATTTTGTAGGCGATAAAGCAATCATCGTGAGTCAGTGGACGAGTATGTTAGATGTAATCCAAGGAAATTTGAAAGAGATAGGAATGAAGTGTTTGACACTCAGCGGAAAAGTCCCTGTCGCTTCTCGCCAAGAGATAATCGAAAAGTTCAACAATCCGAATTCAGACTTTAAAGTCAGTACAACATGATTTATTATTTTAATTTTATTTGAACATATTTTAAATGGGTTTTTATTCGTTTTTCAGATATTATTATTATCTTTATGTGCCGGTGGTGTTGGACTTAATCTGGTCGGTGCAAATCATTTGCTATTGACCGATCTTCACTGGAATCCTCAGCTTGAAGCTCAGGCCCAAGATAGAATTTATCGTGTAGGACAAAAGAAGCCTGTCCACATTTACAAGTATATAATGAATGTTGCTTTGATGGTTCGTTTCGGAAATATTATAAAAAAAATATTTGTTCATTTCAGATTTATTAGTCATGAAACTATAGAGCAATCTATCAAACTTCTTCAAGATAAGAAACTGAGTCTTGCAAATGATATTTTGACTGGAGCCAAAATGATTCATTCGTCGAAATTGTCAATCGATGATCTCAAGTTGATGTTCAACATGCACTGAGTTGTTACGATGATTTTGTAAAATAAATATATTATTATAGGACCATTCCAGTTAAACTTATAAGATTCCTCATTTAATAATTTTAATGCCATATATTATGTACTTTACTTAATTGTGTTATACTATTTTTCGTTATAGATGATATTATAATTTATCAAAATTGATTATGTATATAATTTTCAAATAGATATGTCGAATATTATAATTGAAAGTACAAATGTCAATTGTTTCTTTTATATTACATAGCATTATGAAATTTGAAAATTTTTATTTATGTTTTATCCTATTTTTATATCGCAACATAATCAAAAACTATAATGGTTTTTTTCACATTTCCATTTCAATTTTTTCAAAATCAATCTAAGTTACCCATTGCAGGATAAGATGTCTTCGACTATTGTTGAAGATCTTTATCATACCTTTCCGCGATAATCTAATATGTATCGATAAGGGATAGGAAAAATAAAGGCTACTATTTAAATGTTCAAAATTTAAATACGATTTTGGTCAGAATTTTTATCCCATTTATCAAAATTTATTTGACGTTGGTCAGAATTTTAATCAAAAAGGTCAGTAAATATTGAATGGTCAGAATTTTAACTGGGTTTGTCAGAATTTATATTAAATGGTCAGAATAATATTAAGAACCCCAACCTATTCTGACCGTTTCACTATTAAATCCTGACCATTTATTTTTTGCCATAATTTTCTAGTACATGGTTGGTTATCCTGTAAACGTCATCGAGTCTTTTGACAGTTGCAGTTTCATATGATTTTATCACAATGGATGCAACAAGCGTGAGAAATGTAATTAAAACTCATTGTATTTTATCTTCTTCAAAAATCTTATTTGAAATTTCTACAATAAGACGATTTATGTCCGGAATGAATAAAATTTTGCAAAAATTAGATTGAGGTTATGTTTATTCTTGTTTTCAGTTCAGAGATTTCATGTTGTTGTATAACGTCACGACAGAAGCATGTTTCAGCCGCTGCGTTAACAATTTCAATTCTAGAAAACTTGGAGATGATGAGGTGACCTTTATTTTTCACTTACCAACAAATATTACATATAAATATATATTTTTGTGTTTCAGAGGACTTGTGTCGAACGTTGTTCTGGAAAATATATAAATTCTCTCAATAAAGTGATGAGTTCGTATATCGTAGCCCAGCAAGATATTGTTATGAAAAGAATAGCCGAGTCTCAAAACGAAGCACAGGCATTTGCAGGTTCTCAACCAGAAGCCAATCCGCCGAGTTAATAAAATATATAAAAATGTATTGTAATCTAAGATTTAAGCTATTTGTATTATAGTTAATCTATTGTGTATATGAAACATATAGAAACATCAGGTTTTTATTTAATTTTGTTTATTGAATAAAATCGAAATATACATATTATTTTGTTATTTAAGTTATTCGGGTTTTTGAAGATTTTTCAACTGTTGATACTGTGAACAAATAATAAAAATGATTTATCGTTAAAAATAAAAGTATTTTACGATTAATTTTTTTATGACTAACCTCCATTTCTTTTTCCATAATTTCTTGACTTAGATTATCAACGATTTCTTGGAACCGTTGTTTCAAAGCGAGATTTTCCATTGAAGCCACCTCTTGTTCATTACGCAATCGCTGGTTACGCAACGAATCGAGCTCCGCACTCAACAGCTCCAGCCTCATTTGTATAAATTCTAAACAGTATAATTTATATCAATATAAACATAATATTTAATATAAAACATTACATACAAGTATCCTTCGTTTAACACGGTAAAAAGGTACCGCTAAATTTCTCATGTTAAACGATTCTTACTAATACAGTGTGATTTTCATCGCTATACATAGTTCGATAATGAAGAATTTAATTGGAAAAAAAACAGAAAGATACGAGTACATACGGTATTAAACGAGGGAAACTTGTAGTTGAAAATATCGGCATAATACCGATTATATTCGAATAATACCTTTGTTCATGTCTTGGTATTCATTTGGGTTAGAATGAGGTTGATGTGAAGGAGTTTTCTGGCTTGTCGAAGACATCCCGCTGCTCCATTTGTCTCCGCTAACGTTCGTGAACATGTTGGACGCAAATTGAGTAGGCAGGCTTGGCCTTGACAAGTTCTCGGCCATTTGTGCAGCCTGAAAGTCGAATTTGGGAATTTAAGAACGTTTTTATGAATAATTAAACGAATAAACTTGTTAATTTTGTATTAATCACTTGTGAGTTTGAATCTGACAGACGGCTGTCGTATTCTGATAGTCTGCTGTTGTCGTTCAGCTCGTTGTTCATGTTGGATGTGACTTCTTCGTCAGAGTCGCTTACGGCTCCACCGAAAATATCGTGCTCTGAAATAAATAAAGAATTAGCACTAAAATAGTACACAAAATGAATTATATTATACGACATCACTTACCGACGTCTACATTTGCCGAATCGCCAGTCGGTTCTTCAGATTTTATGCTCATATCGCGTTTCGGAGTTCTTGAACCTAATTTCGCTTTAGTTGTTTTCTCTTTTTTAACGACGACTTCCGTTTGTTCCGAACTTGAATTTCCAGCGTTTTCAGCTTTGATAGACGGATCTTCTTCTTCACTTAATACTTCCCATTTAACACTTACGGCATCGTTGTCACTACGCAACAGTCTTTTTACCTAGTCAAATATACAAAGTCTTTATAAGAAACCTTCATACAGCAATTATACTCATTTATAATTAAATCTTCATACAGCAATTATACTCATTTATAATTAAATTCGACCTTTTGAACTTCAAATTAATTGAATTTGATTTGTATAAGGTTGAATTTCGAATATAAAAGTTCCATTCAAAGTCTGTTCTATATTAATTATTAAGTTTCTAGTTCAGTTTTCATACGTTTTAATATTCGAACGATTAGTTTTTAAATAAAAATATTTAATAATCATCAAATAAATTTAAATATATAAGTATACCTCTTTTTCGATTTCGGGCGCTTCAACATACTTTTTCTTCAACGTTTTTCTGAAACGACGTTTACGAACGTTTTTAGCAGGCGGAGTCACGCCATGTGGCCAAAGAAACTTCTTTTCGACTTTGAAAGGGTCTTTTTTCTTGTTTTTGTTGGCCGTCTCTTCTTCGGCGGACGGCTGATCAGCTTCCTCTTTGCAAATCATCTACAAATCAATACACATATAAAATCGAATCATCTTATCGTTAAGTATTAAAATATAATTTAGTACCATTTGGCATATATCAGCGGTTTTGTAGAAACTTTTGTTATCGATAGTCTTGAGTGATTCAATGATCGTCGGTAGATCGACCACTTTGGCGTGCATCAGCCAATGATCGACCCTCACTTCGCCGTACCGCATATCGTTTTCTAGACGGATCGTGCATCTGTCTTTTAAATTGGCACCGGACTGGAGCAGTTCTCGCAGTACCTTTGAGGGTTCCTGATAAGTGGAATGGTTAATAAACAATTTATACAAATAAAAATTAATCATGACAGATATTTGGTTAGGGCTAATATCAAAAACCGCTTGACTGATTTGAGTATTAATTTTTTTCTTTTGGTCGCTTTAACTAAGGGATGGTTTATGAAAAAAAATAATAGGAAAATTTCTAAAGAATAGCTAAAAATGATGGTACACTTTGCAATCTACCCGACAGTCGTGTTGTGAAGATTGCATACAATCAGGGGCATTTTATTTTCAATGTGTTTTTGAAATGAATGGTTAAAAAATTAATTAATTTAACAACAATGCAACAATTTTAATACATCGGTACACTGGTATGTGCAGAACGCGTGTTCACAACGGGAATCGGGATCGGGACCGGGAATGGGAAACGGGAATTGGGAACCCGAGCAACGCCGGGAATTACCGCTTGTTGTTAAATATAATATTAAATTTTGATGAACTATTAGAACGAACCTCGGGCATTCTCAAAATGAACTGAGATTCCAGCTCCGGAGGGGCTTCGGCTTCTCTCCTGGCTTCACCGGGACGACTCATTCCTGGGAATTCCTGACTTGACCAGAGTTAGCGTTCACAATATGCAACTGTCAAATTGTCAATATGACACGCAAGGATGCCAATATAGAAATGCAATGTCAAATAGCGTCTTATGTTTATACAAAAGTGAGTTGGTAAAATTGTTTGGTCTTCACTGATTGTTTTTGTAGGTTTTTAAATGTTTGACACGATACTGACACTCACTGATAGTAGCACATACGATTCTAGAACACTGAGCGTAGAACACAATTGTGATTGAAATAAATTGTAGAACATTGATTGGATAGTTTAATGGTAAAGGTGAAGATTAGGTTCGTGAACTGTTTAAGTTGGATTTTTGTATTCGATATTGAAAATATTGTTTTGATACCACGAACAGTTGAAAGTTTCTCGTAGTGTGTGCTTTCTATTCAATCGACGGACTGTGAATGAGTTGCGTAGGCGCTTATACGTGTGAAAGCGTAATGCAAGGCGTCAACTTAACAACTGACAAATCTTTGTATGTGTAAGTGTGTGTATGTGTATAAACTGAAGCAGGACACCAACATAATTTGTGGCGCTAAACTTTATCTTTACTTCAGCGTCGTTTAGACAAACGTCTGGTCACCGATTTTTTTTTAGTCTTTTGATATGTTTTTTACCCAAAAATATATTAGATCTCTTAAAAATACGTCAAAGGACATTTTTAGTTACAATTTTACTCTCATAGACTCTTATCAATATAACTTGGGCTAGCGCGATAAGGTACAGCCTAATCTATCACATTACTCGATAAGATTTTGTTCTAAAGTAGATAATTCCTAATGGTTCCCAGACGTTTGCTCAAATATCACTAGCGTACACAATCAGGGCTTCGAACCTAAAGAGAACCATAACCGAAAACCGTTAAAGCAAAAATTATTCGAATATTCAAATATTTTGAACTGTAATAATCGTAAACCAAAAACTATTATAAAAACCGAACTGAACCTAAATATGTATATTTTTTTGTCAAACTGTAACCTAAAACCGGAACGAAAAAAATACGTTTCGAAGCCCAGCACATGATGCTGGCACACATCGATGTCAGCATACAATTTTCGAAAATTGTACGTTAGTGTCATGCACGCCAGCGTGATTTGAGCAAACGTCTGGAAACCGTTAAAACCTTGCCCTGCTGGGCTAAATTTTAACGGTTTTAACCAGGATTTTTTTCTATGTAACGCCGCGAAACGGCATTCCGGCACCGTTTTCAGAATTTTTTATATTTCAAAACGAACATTCTTAAAATTTTACATATTTAAAATAAAAAACGATAATGATTTTTTTTTATGTAGGTACTTTAAAGCACTTATAGGTTACTGATACAATGATGATTTTCTAAAAAAAAAAACACGCATGTTCAAAACCGTCAATATTTTTTTTTATATTAAACCAACACATATTGATTCCAAAACGATTTAATAATTCAATAATTCCTCCGAATAATACAGCTAGATATTAGGCTAGAATGGTTTTAACCAGGGCTTCTTTTCTATGTAACGCAGCGAAACGGCACCGTTTTTCAAAAATTTTTATATTTCAAAACGAATATTCTTAAAATTTGACGTATTTAAAATAAAAAAATTATAAAGATATTATTTTTATGCATTTTAAGGCACTAATATGTTGCTAATAACAATAATGATCTTCTAAAAAAAACGCAAATTCAAAATCGTCAATAATTTTTTTATATAAAACCAACACGTATTAATTTCAAAACGATCTAACAATTCAACAATACCTCCCAATAATACAGCGCACCAAAATAAACCATAATTCAACAACTAAATCAGGTACTTACAACGACCGAACATGGACGCGAACCGTCCTCCTTCGACACCATCTTGCATACAGTTCAGATAAGGTGTTGAGCGTCGAACGGCTACGGGTCGGCGTCGCGCGTCGTTCGAGCGTCAATCCTTTCGTCCTTTCTTCGTCCAGGTAATTAACTTCCATGTCGCCGTCTCCTCGTCTCCGAATCGCCGTCGTCTCCATTTCCCGCATGCCCGTTCCGCATTTCGGCTTCGCGTCGGCCGCTTGGTACCAGCTCGGCCGGTCCCACGCTCCTGATTTGCGATTTCGCTCTTTAAATCATTTGTATATAAAGACGATAATGCCTTGTATTTTTATAATAAATTTGACATCGCGTCTCTTCCATGGAAGAGATTTCTGTAATTTTTGTCTATTACTGTAATTTTGGACTATACATTGAAGGTTTTAGATTGGAGCGTTTCAAAATTGTCTAAATGTCTTTATTGATTGGTTTTGATTAGGTAAAGGTTTGTTTCATGTCATTGTTCTGTGTGATGAAAGGTTTAATGCAGGGCAAGGTCTTTTTGATGTGTATTATTCGAAGTTTGCATATCAGTTTCTTATTGAGTATATGTTATTCAGTGGCTTGTTGAAAATAACTCTGATATGTTTGAATATCAAAAACGATCTCATATCAGCTAATTTTGAGTATTTATATATTTCAATTCCGTATAGTTTGTGTAAGTAACTATTTATATGTTTGAATATCAAAAACAATCTCACGTCAGCTAGCTTTGAGTATTTGGCAGTTTCAATTCCGTATAGTCGATGTTCAGTAGGTAACGGTTCATTTTATATCGTCATCCCATTTAATAAAGGTTTTAATACATTGCAAGATCTTTTTGAAATGTTTTTACATTTGTTTCTTATTGAGTGTATTTGTCGTTCAGTGATTTGTTGAAAGTAACTCATGTCAGCTAATTTTGAATAGTTAAAAGTTTCATATCGCATCATTACCCATATAGGCGGTGAAAGTAACTTTGTATGTTTCAATATTTAAAAAGTATCCTAAATTGTCTTGTTTTTATATCAACCAATTTCAAATAGCCAAAGGTTTCGTTTAACATACATGTTTAAGTATTAAAAACTATCCTAAATGGTCTCATATTCATAATACCTCCATATTGTCCAATTTTGAGTATCCGACGGTTAATTTCATATCATTATATCCCATGTATGATGTTTTTTATCAATAAAACACCAAAAAAACATCAATATAAATGTATGATTAAGAAAACCACTAGAAGATTGAGATTTTATTCAATAAGGTCATGTGAATGTAGAAATGATTGGTGGTTTTGACAATTCTGATAAGGAATATGTAATATTGATATTAAATTAGGTTTAATATCTTTTTAACTTGTAATGCATTTAAAAAATCCTTATTCAAACGCTGATATTATAAAAAAATATTTACTTCAAAAATATCTCATTATTTGTGTAAGAAAATCTAATTTCAACCCTTATTCATGCACAGAATTACAATATGGCTGATGAAGCCGTATCAAACGAAGAAATCGGCGGCGAAGATAACGCGAATTACAAAGTGAACGGAGTCGAGAACAGAGAAGTGAATGCCGACGAAAGTTTAGACGATTCGAAAGAATCCGATGACTATTCAGAACTGGAAACAAAGGCCGATCTTTCCAAAGCAGACGAAGCATCGTTCGAGCAAAGAAACAGAAATAGCGAGAACGAGACTTCGATCGATCAAGACGAAGTCGTCGACGCGAACGGAGCGAATGCCGAAGATGCTTTTGCTGGTACGTCTTCAGTTTCTGATTTTTTTGATGTGTATTTCTTGGGTTTTTTTTTAATGACATTGTCGTTTTTTCTTTTTATAGGAAACGACGATGATATTTCGAATTTAAAGAACGGTAGTTTGAAGAGAACGGCCAGTTTTTCGTTTGAAAATGATGAAGATATAATTGCGTGTGATGAGCCGACTTCTACGGAGCGTGCTCTTGAAAAATTATATTCAGCAATAGGTATTGTATATTTTGTATTGATTCACTTTATTTCGAATCGTCTTATCGTTAATTTATTAATATATTTTTATTTGTACTACAGAAAAACTAGAAAAGGAAATTGACGATCATGAGCATTACAAAGGACATCCACCCAGTAAGAAACCACGTAATTCTTCTCCAGCTCACAGCGCTACAACAGGTACTTTGTATAATCCATATTGTATATTTTAATTGGGGGACAATTTAAATGTGTATTATATAAAATGAATGTGCATTTAATAAAATTAGTGTGTATTGGAAAAAATATTTTGATCATTGAAAAAATATCTGTACCTTGAAACATGCATTAGAATGAATAGAAATAAAGGATCGGTAACGCTGCAAACGTGAACAGGATGAAATATATTATTTACAACTTTCATAATAGAATCAAATTAGAGCAAATTGTTGAAAATATCATCAAAATTTTAACAGAAAGAAGCGTCAATAGTTGTATTGTCTGCGGATGAAGACTTATTCTTTCGACCTCTCTATCATTTCAATGCTCAAACTATTGTTCATTCCATATTTTTCAATGCTCACTTATAATGCTCTAAACATTTTTTTGATTGCACACTACAAATATTATGTTCAATATTAGATTTTTCAAAGCACCAAAAATAATGTATAACGTATATTATTCTAATGCACAAGTAATTCTCTTTAGGGTGCAATATATATTTTTCAATGCACAGTTAAATCACACCCTTTTAATTTGATTTAAAATGTTTTTTTATAGATACGGTATCATCCCGTCCTTCATCTGGCATGTCAGTACGTTCAGACAGTGAATTAGCAAACAGTGGAAATGAGGTGAGTTTTCTCAATCATATCGAATATATCACATAATTGCATAATTAATACATATGTATTTGATTGTATTTTTCAGGTAGCGGGATCTAGCAATACACGTGTTTCACTAGGTCGTAAGAATACTGTAGATTTATCGAATCCCCTATTTCGTTTGCCGTTTGAAAGCGGCTGGCGTCGTGAACTCGTATTCCGAGCTAATGTCGATCAAAATATGAGAAGGCAAGCCGACGTGTACTATTATTCTCCTACCGGGAAGAAATTGCGATCGACGAGAGAAGTAAGTATTAATATTTATGGAAAACATCGATGTCTATTTGTTGTTGATTATTAAATTTATTTAAGGTATCCGAGCATCTTGGGGATTCAAATTTAACCGTAGAAAATTTTTCTTTCTTCAAAGAGCCTTTAGGAATAGATGATCCTGAAAAAGAAATTATTAGGTATAGTAATAAGTTAAAATGTTGTTATTCGAAAACTAATTATGTAAATTAATCGAAAATTGCTTTTTAGAGAGGCGAAGATTATCAAAAATAGAACTGATTCTCCTCAGCCTGGACACGAAAAATCAGAAGACAGCTCTAATATTATCACTGAAGGGAAACGTACTCCGAAACCAAAATATCCAAAAGGCGTATCTCCCGAACACATAACACCGGGAAAAGCTAAAGCTTTTAAGGTGGTTAATCTACATTCATTTTTTTCTTTTAATATATTAATATGTTGTCGTAAAATCAATTTGTTTTTCAGGTTAAGTCAGTCGGATCACGCTTGGGGTCTCCGACAGCATTAGGAAAACCAAACAATGCCGAATCTCCTAATTTATCGCCCAAGACTCGCAAATCACTTTCGTCTGGAACTAAGTCACCGTAAATATTCACTTTATTCTGATATATATGTCACAGTTCAAGTGTAAACTTTTGTTTTTTTACACCCATACTAGTCCGAGTATACCGAAACTCTCAATTTTAGTTTGAATGTCAACTGTCAAATTTTACCTATATGTAATTGCGTCTAAACTAAAAACAGACGTCATTAGTATCATACTTGGTTTAGGTTGGGTTAGCGTTTTAGTTTGAGTTGTGAAAACGTGTTCAAAACAAACTCTTGAAGTTCAAACTGACACTACGCGTATTTCTCGATCATCAGTTGACATACTAATTTCCACCTTATTGATATTTAGCATAAGAGCATTATCTGATTGCAAACAACTTAAATTGTCGTACCTCATTAACAATTGGACTAGAACTTTTACAAGGTATATAAACAGACTAGTTTGTTCATGCACAAACGAAGTGGACACTCAAACTGTAACATATACATAATTTTTATGATTCAATATAAGATGTGCTTGGCTTTTGAACGCTTTCATTCATAATGGCGACGAGTATATAATCAATCAATTTTTTCCTCCGAATTTTCCTTTCACATCCCGACCTTCATCAATAGGCAGGAGATGGACACGCACGAATTCGTCCAGTCGCCGGTGAATTTCACTTCCGAGAAATATTTGGATCCGTTTAGCGTTGAGAAGCCTTACTTCGGCCACCAGCCGACGGAGACGTCGCACACGATCGGTTCGCCGAAGACGTACTCCTCTATGCTTTCGGACACGATGAACGTCAGCTCGTTGAAGAAGTACGTCACACCTTTGGCAAATCCCATCGCCAATTCGATTGCGAATTCTCTAATAAACCACATGCCGCTGGGCAACCAAATCAACAATCAGAACTCCAATCAGATGTTGGCGCAGATCAATAGTCAAATGAGCGGGAATTCAGCGAATCCGAATCAAATGGTATTATCCTTTTTATAAAGTGTTTGAATCTTGATTTTTTTTTATAAATTCTTCGTTTTATTTTGTAGACTGGTCGTGATATGTGTCCGATGCGATGTCCGTTAGCTAACGTCGAGCCTCCGTCGCTTCAATGTAGCCTTTGTCTATGTCTTTATCATAACCAATGCACTGGATACATTCCGAGTTATAATACGTCGTTCGTATGCAAAGTAAGAAGCGTTTTCGAATTTTATAAACAAATCTGTATCGTTAAACTTTTAATCTATCCGATTTTAGAATTGTCACCTGGCGAATTCGAATATGCCGTCGTCGGCTTCTCAATCGCAGCCTCAAAGCGCGAGACCAGCCCAAAAGTCGCCGTCTGTATCGGCGCCGGGAACTTCGATCTTGCAACGATTCCCTAAGCCGACGCCGCTCGTCACCAAGCCTCCGCCTCAACCGAGACTAGTTCCTGTCGTCACCCAAGTTCCTGTCAAATCGAAATCTTTCAATCAATCGAAGACCGCCAAGAACGAAAACATGGGATTCAAATCAGCACAGAAGCTCGCAAAGTCTGCGTCGGCCGATTCCAAATTGAACAAAAATAATGTATGGCCGATCGACAAGCCTCAAGCGATCCGGCCTGCCGATATCGACCCGACTATTTTCCCTCAGTCGATCGCGCATTTGAACGGTCACAAATTCATCGTGATTCCGAAGCCGAACATCGTCGGTACGTCTCCCGTAGCTGGACCGACGCCTAATCCGAAACAAGCCGACAACGCTCCCAGGATTATGGACACCGTTTACAATATCGCCAGCAACACGACGATCACTCCAATCAGAAACTTATCAAAGCCGATTGACGAATCCAAAGAGATCAAAGGCGAAAACAAACTGCAGCCGTTTCAAAAATCTCTGCTGAAGAATGACGTTTTCAACACTACGCAGACGAACGTCATCAGCTTCGACAATTTGAGCGTCGAATTCGGCAAGTATCTCTTCAAGCAAGATCCAACGATGGCCGGGTTTGCCTTCGATCCTCAAGCGGCCAAAAGGAGTCTGCCTTCGGAGTGAGTATACGCACTTATCTTTCGATCAAATCCAAAAAAAATCATGCAATCATTTATAAGGGTGTTTGGCGGAATTGTAATCATGTGTTTGGTTCATATGTTGAGGATGTTCCAGCGTCCGGAGTGGTAAATCGTTGTAATAACGAAACACTGATGCGAAGGTGATATGTGTATTTTGATGCATAATTGTTTGCATGTTATATATTTTATTAACATGAACTTATTATTTTGTTCGTTTGTAAAGAATCGGTAGTTTTTCTTAAGCTCGAATTCTTTGATATTTGAAATCCGGCTTAATGCGTAGATTCGTTGACGTTGAAAATCCATGTGCTTCTGATTCCATTGATCCTCTTCCTCATCATACGTACGGAGACTGTGCCGTCGAGGTTTTATCTGCATTTGAGTAAATCGAACACGAATCTTTCATGTGTAATGTAGAAGTATTTGAAGTTCCGCCAGGTGCCCTGTTTTTGTTGTTTATTTTTTTATTATTTTGCCGGTTCTGCCTTTAGCAAGTCGTTTTGTCTTTTTTGTTTTTGTTCAATTTTTTGTGTGAATAAAATGTGCTTTCTTTTCTTCTGTTTGCAGATAAATATCGGCGATCGATGATAAACGATAACGGGATATTTCTCTTAAATCCTTTTCGAATTCCTGCAATCCCTATACACCTTATTTTAGTATTGATTATCGACTCCATTGCCAAATACATGATTATGTTTGATTATTTTTGTCATTTATATATATATTAATGTGTTCATATGTCAAGATGACCCTTATAAATGTTTTATTTATATTGGATTTGTCATTTATATGAGATTAGTTTGATTAATATTCATACGAATTTATTATAATTATAGCATTGTCGACGAACCTAACAAAAGGAAAACTAGAGGACCACCCGTGCCAAAACTGATACCAAAGGTTACGAAAAAAGCAGAAAACGGCACGCCCAGTACGTTGCAAAAACATTTCTATCACTCAAAATCATATCATAAACTAATACTTAAACTGTGCAGATCAAAAGGGAGGCCGCGGAAACAAAACGGCCGAATCGAAGAACAAAAACTACTTCGCCGAATTCTACAAAGTCAACCAAGAGCGCAAGTACAACTCGCTAGTGCAGGTACGTTGAACCAAACACCGTCACCGCACGCGACGGAGATGGTCTCTTCTCGCTTTTCGAACCCGCACCCATGCTGATTAATAGATAGTAGTCCGATGTTCTCGTACAGATATTTCAGTACCTGAAGATGAGGGAGTTGGCGGCGGCGGCGCGCGTCTGCCGCATGTGGCGCGAGATCGCCGACACTCCGGCGCTCTGGAGGTCGGTTCGCATGAAGAACTCGCAGGTGAACGACTGGCAGGGGCTCGCCGCCGCGCTGAAGAGGCACGGCACCAGACACTTGGATTTGCGCAAGATGCTGCTGCCGCAAGAAGCGCCCGATAAAATATGGGATCAGTTCACGGAGCATATAGCAATCGTCGATTCTTTGTTGAGGTTATAAGACGTTTTGATTTTTTTGACGACACTAGTATTCCCTATCCCCTATATATAATAGCGGATTTCTGTCTGTCTGTCACGATGACGCTCGCGACTTTTAAATGATTGACCCGTCGACACGATCGTTTTTTCTAATTATTCAAAAAACAAAATATTATTCATTCGTATAATCGCCAAACAAACTTATATCCTGGAGATAATAAACAAAATATTTGTTGGGCATCGACGGCATTTCGCAATGACACAGTTATAAAATATTTTTGCATAGATATATTTAATTTTTATTTTATTACGTAATAATATAGTTACCAATTCACAGCCGATGTTATTAACATCGGGCCTATATACTAGTACATTAATAATATCGAATTTAGTTACTAAAGCTAGACATAATCGTTGTCATATAATTACAAAACCCTTTCAATTATTCGATTACTTTTTTATATAATGATAAAGCAAGGTATACTTAATCCTCTTTTTACACGGTTCCGAAATAACGTGATTCGAGGAAGTAGAACTGATAATTTTTTACACGGTTTTTTCGCCTAAAAATTGTATTAAAAATGCATTATTAGGTTACAATGGTAAGATTTAGTGCAGGCCAGTATGATGTTATAATTATAGTTATTATATTTTTTTAAATCGATGTTTTTATGTGACGAAATTTTTTCACACTACGACTTTTTATAAAGTACATTTGGATGGAAGTTTTATCCAAATACATTGATGGAACCTATCTTCGAGTTTTATATGATCACCATAAAAATTTTTTACACGATATTCTCTGGAATGTGTTCTCCATGTATAAAGAGGATTGGGTGTACTTTTAAAAGAGTTCCAAACTATCTTAGGTCGACAAAATGTGATTACAATTTTATACTGATTGTATAAATTGTCAATAAATTAATACACTGAATTAAATTATACTATTCTTAAATCAATCAAATCTATTTATTGAACAAGCCATGTTGAGAACCAAATTATGAAAAGCCCTAAATTCATCGAACAATGAAATTTTTAAACAATTTCTTTTTTCTAAATCAACATTTTTTTACAGTTTGGCATTACAAAGGCAACCGTTAAGCAGCTTAATTTATTCTCATCGGT
>JAOXNN020183316.1:0-25658 GCA_028571205.2 Hydropsyche betteni | reverse complement strand
CTGTCGATGGATGTTCCTGTCTTGGGTGTGAAGGCAGCGGAGCGCAGCATAGAATAGGCAGCCATCGTGTTCTCGCGGATAGTCTCAAAAGACCCTTCTTGAGTATTTTATTACTTGAAAACTTTATTTAATATTAGCAAACAGCTAGTTGCCTTACGTGTCTCTTGAACACAATAGTTAGGAGCTGTGAACTTGTTTAATAATAATAATGCCTAAAATATTAACAAATATCAATTAAAAACATGATATAAGTTAGGGCAATTTTATTATGTTTGATCTCGCTCCTTATGTTAAAGTGGTTATACGATCTACTTACTTTTACAGGTCGCTAACGGTTATTGCCTGTTCGTTTGTGCACAATATTAAAACAAAAAAATGTGCCTGCAAACAATAACCAACCATCAATACTCTCAGATACATTAGATTCCTTTGTTCTGACGATTCAATAAGTCATATTTTATTTCATGAAACCAATAAGTCAGTTTGGTGCTCCCCATAAATATGTACCTGCTTAGTACTCGCTGAAATATGGTGTCAACAGTGCTGCAGGCTATACGATCCAGTTCCATCCCCCTACACTCAGCGAAGGCATGTAAGAAAACTCCCAAGGTATCATACAGGGGTTTATTGGGGACACCACAAAACTGCCAGGCATTTCCAAAAAGTTTTATTGATGTTGCTCAACCTTGATATCAGTATCCTCTGGCCATCTCTGTTGCTTTTGATCTCGGTCCTTGGTTGAAGCTGTTTGTTGCTTAGTCCTAGAATGTTATAACTCTTGTTTAATCATCCCTACATATTCCGTCTACCTGGCATCTGCCTCCTATCTTTTCATCCGAGCAGGGGCAGGCTTCTGAAGGTGACGATATTTCCTAAGCAGGCTTTTATACCTGTTCTTGACCGTATGCTAGGTTCTGTGCTTCATGCCTTTAGTAATAAGGGCCCACTTTTTGCCGACTGCAATCACCTCGGTTATCAAATGCAAATCCTCTTCTTCAGTCCATTCCCCTCCAAATTAATCTCGAAGTACTTATTTATAGAATTATCGAAATAATTTCTCCAGTGTTCACGGCACTGTTTGGACTTCCTGAAGAATCTGTTAGCTGAGTTCTGATAGAGCTCTTTGGATACTTGGCGCCACTTGATATTTTCAATCTAGGGCTGTTTCCTGTGTTAGATTGAATTTTACTTAACAGTCTCAAACAGAAGTTGGTTCTATTCCTCGGTCCATTCTCTCCTCGAATCCATAGTCTTTATTAACCCTAGCCATTAGAACATAACATCCTGGGGAGTCTTGCGAATAAAGCAATCGGATATTTTGAGCCATAGCTCTTAGTTCTAAGTAAGGGATATTTTACGAAGCTGCGAATGTTAATTTCCAAGGAGTCTTAGAGGTGAAAGAGGAGCCAAGCGAAGGTCCTGAGCTCGTTTTAGTACCATGTTCGGTTATGGCATCTTCCATTTTTTGCCGAGGCTTCCTTCAAGAATTTGTGGAGAATTTCTTCATGGAGTTGGCGAATGTTATCCGGCCCAAAGCTCTCAAGATTAAAGCGTCTGATGTTGTAATCCAGCTGCAGCTCTTCGATAATCAGCGTTCCAAAGTTTTCCTCGATTATTTACATAAGTTCTTCAAATGAATTACGAGATTTCTGAATAAGGCCTTCCATAACCGAGATCCGATTTTTCTGTTGAGCACTCCCCTTCTAAGATATTTTGTTTTCCATCAATAATTAATTACTGCTGGTTTCACTACCTATCAACTAATTCCAGTCCCCATTTGCTTGATAAAGTGACCTCAATACCTATCCAAACCCACGCTTAGATTCGTCCATCTAATTCAAATTCATAGACCGACACGTAATACAAGTTTTTGTTGTCTATAGATTTTTTATTGTTGGGACTAGCTATTCGAAGCTTTTCAACACCAAATTGTGAGTTTTGTTCGAATTATTAGAAATTTAAACTCTTATAATCTCTAAATATTCAAAATAATATCAGGGGCCATTAGGAAATAAGCATGGTCTTCCTTCTTCAACCTAAACTCATTTTCTGCAACAATATTAGTAAAATAATTTATTTGATGGTTTACCACTTGCTTTGAATTTAATTTGTGTGCTTAATAATTTGATATTGATTATTAACAACTATTATCAATATCGCTGTTTTTCGATAGTCTGAAAGAGTTCGATTGTTGTAGGTGTATAGGGAATATAATCTGGGCTATTTTGCGGTTGTTATGGGGCTGTTCAATTTGAAGACTGGTGACGCTAAAAGAATAAAGCAAATTTATGAGCTTAGTTGCCATTAAAGTATTGATAAATTAGTTGGTGGCTTCATCTATAAAGTCAATTCTCCACGGTGACGAGTCAAGAATGCCGATTTTATCGACCTTACAATTAATTCAATTCAACCGCCAAAATCAATGAAAGTCAGGGTCATTAGAATATCAAGGAAGCCTTCAAACTGTCGATTCCGACTCATAAACTATTTCCTCTCCATCTTAAGCAACAAACCCCAATAATTTAATCGCTTGTAGTTTAATTAAGTTAGTGTTTATCAGGCTATATTTAATAAATTGTATTATTTATACGGACCATACCAACAGTCTGTCTATTCGATAGTTTGGTTGTTAATGAGTATTTATTCGCAGGGAAATATATCCAACTCACAAAATACTGCTATTAATAGCTGTTGACTTCACTGTTAGATGCAATAAATTTAGTGTAGTTATATTCATAATTAGCGACACTTACGTTGGGTAAATTAGACCTAATGGAACATCTTGGAATTTTCAAAAATTACTGAATTGAATACTTCAAATAAAACTCTAACTTATCATTTGGATATGCCTCATACATCATCCTCTCAACAGTGCTCAGAAATGAGGTTAATTACCAACTGTAGGTTGTTTAGGTATTTGTTGTTTATAAGTTACCGATGGAATTGTTGGCATAATTATTTAAATAAATGAAGAAGGTCGTTAGCATCCTCATTACACTCGCTATTGCCTACAGTCAGTGCATTAGCTCCAATTCCTATGCGACAATGTTTAGTTGGAGTGGCCCAACTGCTCAAGGTAACGGAATGAGCAACCTAAAGTGTGTAAAGGACACTCAAATCGATTTCAACTTCCCGCAGGAAACCAATACAAACCTTAACGTTACCAAGGACGCCACCGCTGCAACTGCTGTTTACTCTTTTGCCGTAAGCGACTATTAACTCAGAATGATTCCATAAACCAGAAGATGACTCTACAGTTCTTAAATCGAGTTGGTGTGAATGCTTCGTATGTTCTCAAACATATTGCTTTGGTGAAAGTAGATAATCCAACAGTCAAACTAACCTTTGCTGATGCTTCTTTCGTACAACCATCGCATTGTAATTATGAGTTAAGATAGAGCTGTCTATGAGATACGAGAGAGCAGATGTCAATAATTAGATTCTAATAGTCTCTGTTTACCTAATCGGAAATGTTGCTATTACTTTATAAAGGCCCAATAATCTTGTGGACTATTAGACCGCCACAGCTCAATATCCGTTTCTCAGTAAATTAGACACCTTAGTCAATAATATGCTTACCTCTTCATCTTCCTTATCAGGTGTGAGTGGATTAAATATCTTTAACAACTTAGATCAGAGTCAATTTTACACTAAAAGATCTTTAAATGGTTAGTGTAACATAAACTATCTAATAAACAGATTTATCTATCGAGTCAACGTAGATCTTACATCAATAACTGCTTCAACTTTTACTGCTGCAACTGCAGTTAGCAATTAAGACACTGTAAACTTGTTATGTTGGGGATCTAACACCAATTTGGGAACAGTAAAAGTTTCCTAATTTAGTTTCAAACTCATATGAGAGATAACACAGCATTGTGGGCTGGCTGGATCAGTGTGCTCTTTTTCTGGATTTCAATGCTCTTCGGTGAGGCTACCACTTTCAACTGTTTCGACCGCAAGTTCCAGAACAACAAGATGACCTGCTGGTCTTATTACTCCCTCTTCCATCTGGCTCACTAAGAGTTCTTCACAAGGATGATGAGGACAGTCCCACTCTACATCAACTTCTGCTGGCAAGGATGTGTAGCTGCCGTTCTCTACCAACAACTGGGAACCACCTACACTGATGCTGGAACTATTGGATGGTTTGGGGTGATTGCTTGGGTCTGCTCACTGCCACTACCATTTGTCTTTGGCATCTTTACCAATATAGTTTACAAAGCCGAACTCACCAAATACAGTTAGAAGGAGAAGATCAAGAAACTGTTTAATAAGGAAGAAGGAGAGGTAACCGTTCACTAAGACAATATCGACTAATGTGACAGCACAATATTCACCAGTTACTACTGGATGTACGTATTTTCTTTTGTGTGCTTCTTTGTATTCTGGTCGGTCTCCATCAACAGGCTTCAGCAGATTCCCAGAGAGTACTACGAGATTCAGGGATATTACTGGTAAGAGGTGATTAAAGTAGGTTGGGAGCGTTGGCAGTTGCATGGGTTATTGACGTGTGGGTGACCGAACCACTGTTCGCATTCTTATTTGGAAACACCAAATTCTACCAGTTCCGACCATACTACTACGATTACACCGTGGGAGAGATCTTCAAGTCGGTAGAAGCCTGATTTCATTCAAATCCTTATCATCTGCTTAATTCTAACATTATTACTTTCAATTAATATTCAATTAGAATTTTTAAATTTTGAATGCTATGCATAATTATTACCAGTCTTGATATTGAATTTATGAAGCATAAGCCCAGGATAAACCTTGTCTAAATCTTAACTTTATCAGCAATTATCTATTCTTTTTCTGTAATTAATTATATGCGCCCTCTCAGAAAATAAGACTCTTGCTCTTAAGGTTTAGTAAACTTCGAAGCCTCCATCAATCAGACAGCCAAACTCTGCAAAGCCTACATACTGATCTCCCTTTTGTTGTGCATGGGATGCTGGCATTTGTACAGACTCTAAACTAATAACCTCAACCTCAGTACTCTCTTCATTATAGTTTGGGTGACTGCTGCTATTAACTTTCTCCACTACGGACTCATCCTCCGATGCATAGTTTATCGAACCAACGAGCTTCAATTGAGGTTTATGGAGCACTGGTAACGACACAATAGTTCTGAGTTCGGACACATGGTCCCCAGTTGGAACATTATGGCCTAGAACGAACAACTCATTGGAATGATTGTAATCACGAAATATTTCAAAACTTTGGCTAACTACGGGGCATTCGTCTGGGGCAACATCGTCTACTTCGAGAGTTTAGACGTCGACTGCGACCAAAGTACAGAGTCATACACCCAGATATGAGAAGACTAGCACTGGTTGCACTGTCGTTCGCTTACATCCTGTCTGGATTCATGCTGGTGGCTCTTATTATCGTCTGTGCATCCCTCCTGCTCTACTGCCCTTACGCAATCTTGGCTAAGATTCATGAAAAATGTAGTGAGTTTGCCAAACGTCGCAGGATTTTGGTATAAACTTAGATTATTCTAGAACAACCGAAAGTATCCAGAAAGACAAACGAAGGGAAGCGACACCTGCAGTGTATGCATAATGCCTTTCGAAGCTGGCGAAAAAATATTGTCTCCATGTCCCAATAGGTAATGAAGATGTCACTCAGTACAGAGCATTCTTTCCATACCCATTGTCTGAGCAAGTGGCTGAGGATCCAGCTATCCTGTCCAGTTTGTCGATGCCCTTTCTGACTGCCTCTATATTTAACAAACTATACAGTCACATAAATCATCTTCGATAGCTCAATGCTTTATTTTGAGAATCTTCCGTTCCTTATTATTGACTTTCGTCTTGTCAATCCTCTATTTTAACTGCTGCAAATTTTAGTTTTTTATTTTAGTGAGTCCCTTCTGTGAAAGCTTCTACCAATAGAGCTTCAGCCTCTCCAGTTAGTTGATAAAATCGAAAGGGTGATGTAGTCCCTCCTCTACTGCACATATTTTTTAGTGGTTATGATCGAAAAATTTGAAGTTTTCCTCATCGAGTTTACCCATCGTTACGAAAGCTTCCATAATTGTATCCATCATATCGGTCACCAAATTACAATTACAGTCGATACAGAGTATGGACATAAAGTATATACAATACCTTTTGAGTACTCTTTTCGAACTACAGGCGACTTTTACAGCTGTCCAACAAATTTCAACTACAGCAGAGCGAAACTTCAGGTAAGTGCATCGCTTCTGCCAGAAATCGTATGAGAGTGAAGGGTATTTGTAAACAGCAGCTAGTACAGGTTTGAAGAGTTGGGCTTGAAGAATTACCATAGTTTGGAGTTGAGGTTTCTAGAGATCGATCTTATCGATGAGGTCAGCTACTGTATTTAGGATGTTATGGAGATCTACCTACATGTTGTACTTGAGAATGATCATCTAGAGGAGATGACTGGCACAAGCAAACTGCATTTATGTTGTAGCTGTTCTGTACAGGTGGTCAACAAAGGCTATCAAGAGCTAGGGTTTGTTTGAGTTACTATCCAGATATAAGTATCTGTTCAGAAAAGCGATTATCTCGCTTTCTTCAAGCTGCTTGTTTTAGACAAGCTGTAGTATTGTTCGAGTTATACGTTACACATGAGGGAAGAATACTCTGAACTTGTCCATGAATACTACAGGGATTGTCAGTACAAAGGCTGCCGACTAAGGGACTTTCGTTATGCAATTTTACACTACCTCCGATAGCCTAGCTGTGAAACCCTCAAAAAAGGGTTGGTTGTATGTCTCCCTAACCTCCATATTCTCTATTGTTTCTGATAGCCTCGATAACAGAACATGATTCTATTTACTACTATGATTATAAACTATTTCCTCCATGAGTCTTTCTAGCACTAACTGCAGTAACTGCGTATCATTGAGTTTCCTCAGATTACTGACAATCACATTAAAGGTAGGATTCTTACACTTAATCTTAGTTACAAGCTCCTTGAACAGTGGGATTAATACTACAGCCACCTTAGCAATCCTAGCTGTTAGATATTGGAAGCAGAACGCAATATGTTACTGGATGAGACCATCCTATTCCATACAGAGTCTGGCCAGTTCCGGAACTATCTGCATTTGAGGGTAGAAGGTAAAGAACACTATTATTTTAGACCGACAGATTACATCTATTGAATCCAGTACAGGCAAAACCTTCTTGATACATTCTGTTGTCAGTATATATAGCTAGTTTCTTCTTTAGATTTGATCGGAAACGCAAGATAGTAGTAATAGACATGATTAAGCTATTTGGGAGGGGTGTAGTGCAGCAAATGAAGAGTTATAGATGTTGGTAAGATCTACTGTACGATGATATGGTATTCCTGGAGGTGGCTACTGGAGAGTTGGATCTGCTATTCTGTGTATAAATCGAAGACTGATCTAAACTGTGGTTGTTAGAAACCCATCGATATGCTAGCAGAAAGAAGCTAATAGGCTAGCTACTGTAGTAGGAAGAACTAGGTATTATTGGTGGTCGCATACATCGAAGGCTATGTCAGCTAGTTCCTTAGGGTCGTTTTTGGATCTTGCTCTTTCTTGTTAGTTAGTGTAGAGGTAACCCAAAGTGGCTAATACAATCTAGGCCTGTCTTTCTATGATAACATGTTGGATTGCAGCTGATTTCTGGAAGATAAAGTTATCTATGATCTTGACTACCCCTTTAATCAAATCCTTCAATTTAGCATCTGCTATACTATGCGATAGGTAGGTTTAGAGCATAGACATAAACAGATTTTAAGGGAGAACAGCCCAGATATCGCTAGCCACCGACAATACAGTCGTTTTCAATGTATTAGCTACTTGGTTAAGTTAACTATTGGAGCTACTAACAGCAATAGTCTTTTCAGTTGAGCCATAACTCAGCACACCCAGTACACACTTCTTGAATAGCAAGTTACTTTCCAAAATACCGACCAAATAACACTGCTATTATTCATTCTCGAGGGTGTTCTAGTTGAGGCTACTGATAACCTACCAACAGTTCGACATCATTCTCAAATAGTTTATGGACTAACTTACGCTATTGTTGGTGCGGGTGAGTAGCTCCAATATCTACAGGATACATTACATGGCTACTCGTCCATCGTTCTTCGCTATCCTGTTGATATCCTTCTATTCAAGTTAGGCATTGATAATCAGAGGGGCTAGTAGAGCCATAATGTTGCTTTTGGTTGGCAGGGCCACTTTCTAGCAGGCTTGGGAATAGAATGGTAATACTTCTTAAGTAAGGAAGTCCTACTGCATCTGATGAAATTTGCTTGAGAATTAACTAGCTATTAAATGAGCCAACTCAGGTCCCACAGCCGGATTGGTCATTAAGTGTAAGAGAGCATCGGCACACTCCTTAGGAGATAGGTTGAAGGTTAGCTACAACCTTAGTAAATAGATTGCAGCCTTTACCATATCCAGACTGCTATTCCTGTCGAGGATAATGCGACATATCTCTGGTCGGGCTGTGGGTTCAGTGCACAACCTGGTGAGTATAGACTCTGCGAGAATTCTTTATGTGTTACTGGAGGCCGAGTAGATGTTGGGTAGGTGGGTGAGTAGTAGCGCTCTAACTTCGCCCATTATACGATGATAATAATAACATTATGGTACTCATCAGTATTAACGGATGAACTGGTCGACCAGGGAATTTACGTACTGTCTCTCCACCTGGAAGATGCTATTGTTGTTGTAAGTGTAACCTTTAAGGATACCGTTGACTGCGAAAGCGAACGCGTACTACCCAGTGTAGTAGAGACCACTGATAAGTCCGAAGCCACTACCGGTATGTCCCACTGCAAACTTGTTCTTAAACACGTTCTGAGTGTCTTAAAGGGTACCTCGTTTTGGTAGTAGCCCACCAAAGCAAATCCTAGTCCATATGCATGGAAGTCTTTGTAGTTTCCGTTGTAGGGTCCCTGGTATTGGTATCTAGCTCGGATCATATCCTTAAAAGTTGCTGCTTTCAGGATAGATGAAGTATTCTTCTGGGCTGCATTACGAAGCATATTTATGTAAGTGAGAAGTTCATCTGTGGTAGCTCTAACGGCAGCGTAGGGCCTGTAAACAGCTGCATTCATTCCTGGAGTGTATCCAGTCATATTACGAGGCCTATATGTACCCTTGTAATCATCGTAAGTGGATACCCACAACCCACCAAGCCCCTGATAGACCACCGCCAAATTATTAATATCCTTGAGATCCCCAGGATTATAGGACAACCCACCAATCTTACTAAGCACATTCTGCTTCATCCATACATCAAACTGTGTATTCGTAACCTTTTCAATCGCATTACCAATAATGGCATACCCCAGATTCGAATAGTCATAATGGGTACCAGGCGTATAATTACTGAAGAGACAGGTATTATAGTATTTCCCTCCAGCCACCATCAAGTCTCTCATTCTCGGTAACTAACTAACATTCCCAGCTAGATCCGTATCCACTGTAAAAGTATCGAATGCCGAACAATCCAGTATTGATGATTGATGGGTGAGTACCATCTCCACTGTAATTGTTTTGGTGGGGAAGTTAGGATTGATGATGTCGAAACCAGCAACTGAACTGATGCTGTCTGTAAGTTTGAGTTTACCTTGTTCGATCAGTAACATCAACCCTACAGCTGCCATACTCTTGGATAGAGAGGCCACTCTAAAACTGGTGTCGTTATTGATTGGTAGTTGTCTCTGGTAATCCCTGTACCCGAAATTACCTCGGTAAATGGTGATGGAGGATTTGGTAATTTGGAGGGCGATTCCCATAAGTTGGCTGCTATTGACGAATGATTTTAGTTTGGCATCTAGCTCAGCAGGAGTCATGGTGACTACTGATGCTAACAGTAGGGCGACAAATACGAATTTGAGCATAATAACTATAGATTCAATGATAATTCATAGTAAATGGGGATATCCCTCCAAACCTATTATAATATTAATGAATATAGTCGCTGCCAGAGTTAAGCCTTGTGCGCTACTAGAAAAACTCATGAATCAGACATTAGCCGCCATCTAAAACAAATCTGCTAGGTAGCTACCGGTTTACTTAGACAATACTCTTCCTTCATCAAGGATGACATTACATATCGTAGTGATGACTGTATCTCCATACTCTAGAGTCTAGACTCTAAAAGGCCTACCTATTCGGCACGTATCAAGCACGTCCTCCTATTGACAGATACTCAGCAGTTAGTGCTGATAGTGCAGTGGCTGCTCACTCTGAATGATCTTGACGATAAATACAGGGAATACGACTTCATAGCCGATTTCTAGGTGTTCCCTGCTGACATCCTGACCATCATCCCCTACTAGTGTGTATACAACAAGCTTAATCTGTACAGCTAGGAGAGCATCCCCGATAAATTGGGTGAGAGGGACATCTTCACTAGAGCCTCCTATAGCTTCGAGGAAAATTCGATGGTACCGAATGTCGCTGAATGGCCGAAGAACTGTGTATGTGAGAAGGCTGTAGACTATAGGAGGGAGTACGTCCAGTGCGAGTCGTGTTAGGACTGGATTCACAACTCCCTACCCTGTACCGGGATGAGCCCTGAGGAGGTACGGAATACCACCAGATTCATCTGTAGGAGATGCCGACGCTCATCCACCAAGGTCAAAACTAAGTGATGTGTACTGATACTCTCCTAACCTATTCTTGAAATTTATAATTAACTAGACATTCTGAGATGACAGCCAAAGATCAAATAGACAGCATCTACAGGAAGCTGCATGAGATGGCAGAGTTTCTGGGTGATGACGCACAGAGTATAACGATAGTAATGTAGAGAAGAAACGCAGAGGGGAGACTGAATTCGATATGCTGAAGAACTAGTTTTTGGAGAAAAGGCATGAGGTTTAGAAGTATCTAGAGGAAAAAGAGAACCCGGCTACTGATCCCAGCCAGGCGGGTAAGCTTCTGTTCAAAATACGATAAGGAATAAACAGGTTGGAGGAGCTTATTTAAAGTATGGGATCTGATATCGAGAGAAGAAGCAAAAAGGTAACCATGGTATAACACAGGATAAATCAGCACCCACTATCATAGCTAAAGAGAACAAAATACTGTAAAACTGTAAGGGCCTATACGAAGACATAAAGAACAGGAATGCAGGTTATGCTAACCGACCAGCTTACAAAGTTCAAACTCTTACCGATCTCAAATCTAAGCTTCTGAAGGATATTGATGAGACTGCTCATCAGATAGACTAGATAGAGGGGAGGTAGGAGGTGTAAATAGACTCCGAATAGTAAGAGGCAATTAAGGAGTTCGGACAGGTAGACAAGATAATAGACGACAAACTGGACATTATGATCGACGGTATCGACAGAGTAAAGTAAAAATCCAAGCACATCAACAGAGCCATCGATACGGTAGGTGAGAAAATCGACAAGAACAAGAAGGCGGTCACCAAAGCGACCGAAAAGATCAAAACCTAAAACTAAAAGCTAAAGTAGATCATAAAAAAGGTAACCCTCTTGTGATTCAGTTCAAACCCAACAACTGCTGTCTATGGTTAGTGATGTTCCTGTGCCTAGGTGGCCTTATAGTGGTGATTATTAATATGGCTCGTAAAAAATGATTGTAATATATTACGGAAATGTTCCTTAATGATGAGATGCTCAGACATCAGATCGACCACATCTTCAGAAAGTATGATAAGGATAGTAGTGGTACTCTGGATAGCAAGGAACTCGCCAAGTTTATGACATCTTTCTACAAGAGTATGGGATTGAAGAGGTAGGCTACTCGAGAAGATGCTCTTGAGCTTATCCGGAAGGTGGATGTCAATGGGGATGGGAAGATGAACAAGTATGAGATGTACCTTGCGTTTAAGGGGCTTACGAAAGAGTCGCTTGACTATAACCAGTATAAGAACCAATACAAGCAGGATCAGAAAATGCAAAACTCTTACGGGCAGGAACAGAAGCTTAATCAGCAGCAATATGGCGGCAACCAACCATACATGCAGAACCCTTACTAAATGAAAGCGCAGACACCCAACCCGCAATATAACGCCTACAATGGGTACAATAACTACAATGGGTATCAGCAGAACCCCAACCAACACAAGAATACCGAACAACCTTATGGAAAGCCTGTCGCTTACAAGAACCCAAACGACTTCCCGTCTACCTTCCCAACGGGTAAGCATTGGTGATAATAGCAATCTGCTTTTTTAAATTTCTTTATTTTAGAAATTCCAACTACTTTCAGGTTAGTTTGGTAGTAGTTTATGATTAGCAAAGCTATTGATTAATTATAAAAATAATGTATAGATAGGCCGAAAATAAAACACCCTCCAAGGGAGAATTCGTTTTTAATGTGGCTGGGGAGACAGTAAAGCTCAGTGGAAATTTCGACTCTGGGAACCTTCTGACAGCTAGGCTCCTGCACACTTTCCAAGGCCCTCAGGTACCTACCTCCCCTATTTAAGTTCAGAGTTCAGGCTGCTCTCGACTCGTACAAATTAGAAGTCACTGCCAAAACCTTCTTTCATTTTAGTGTGCAGGGATGGCCACTACGTCAGGCAATTTCCATAATAATTGAGGACGTGAAGCTGTTGTCACAGTTGCAGAAAGTATAGAAATAATAAGGGTAGGCTGATAAGTTAGGTTGGTACCGACCACACATACGAATGGGAAGTAAGGGAGACTACAAGAGAATGCAGTATGAGTAGGTTAAGGTAGTTGAGACTGGGAGCTCATTCGATGTGGAGGTCACTGTCAGTCCAACAGATACCATCTTCTACTTGTCGTTCGCTGTGCCGTATCCCTACTAGAAGTATCTCAATTTTATTAGGGACCTACCTAAGAATAGTGATAATTAGGAGTTTTATATCAGGAAAGAGGTGTTGTGTTACAGTCAGGAACTGAGATTGGCACATGTAGTCAAGATATCCTCATGGGATGGGATGTGCGATCCTGAGGATGTGATTGGTGGAGAGAGTAACGGGGTGCTGTTTCCTCAGAGACACCTTACAGAGCCTATTAAGGATTTCAATAAACCTGTGGTTATCATATCGGCGAGGGTGCACCCTGGATAGACACCCTCCAGCTACGCAATAGAGGGTATCATCAAGTTTCTAATGTCGAAGGATCTCAGAGCGTTTATTCTACGCAGACATTTCCAGTTTCTGATAGTTCCCATGCTAAACCCAGACGGTGTTTACCACGGGTACTACAGACTGGACACCAACGCCATCAACCTCAACCGATATTATGTTGTGTGCGACGCTCGACAGTACCCGCACGCTGACTCAGACCCACAGTTTATTCGCTGAGGCACCTCATCAACTACTACGCCAGGGCCAAACGACTGCTCTACTTCATCGATATCCATGGACATCCAAGTTTTAAAGGATCATTCATGTACGGCAACGCCCTCGATGATATCGTCAGCCAGACTGAAACCTGCCTATTCGCTAAGTTGCTGTCACTGAACTCTCAGACATTTTCTTACAATGACTGTAACTTTAGTAAGATGCAGATGAAATGTAGGGTAAGGTATGGATAATGTAGGATAAGCTGGATGAACTTACTAAGGAAGGGTGTGCAAGGGTCTATACTTATAGGTATGCATAGATAATACACTCGTATACCCTAGAACTTGGGTTTCATTCGTATATTAACTACAATAGGCTGATGCCTGAATCAAACCAATAGTATAAGTTTAAGGATAAGAATGGTACTTACCATACACTTTAATGGAATTAACCTGAGATCGTTTAGCCATTCTAATACAACCCGATTGATTACTATAATGAGGGAGTAGCTACAATGATAAGTATATTGGACTCTTTAGAGATTAACCCTTACACTCGGATTCCAAACAGCTAGGAAAAGACTATTGGATAGCTTCGACGACAGATTACTAAAACTCTGATAAATACTGATAGATTTCGTATAATGGAGAAGAACCCATCCCTTAAAATCAGTGCCATAAACTAACTCATCGAATAGCTATTCTTTAAACAGCTAGCCGATAAAGGATTCCTAAACGAAACACTTAAGAAATGGCCCAGCTGTGTGAACTTCGCCAAGTATCGTCGAAAGCTTCCAGCTAGTAAATCCTGCAAGAAGAAGTCAATCGAGCTTAACTTTAATTTAACTGCAGATTAGAAACAAGTTGATAAGGTTCAACTTTACGTTGAGAATTAGATGATGCCTACTAATTAGGATGCAACTAAAGAGGAATAGACTAAAATATAAGCAACTATCACCATTTAACAGCAGGAAATACTCAGCAGATTAGTAGACAACGATGTGAAAGAGTTCACCAAACAACATCCTCAACCCACCATCTAATAAGTGGAGCCTAGAAGTTGCTAGTCTTATTCCCCACCCCGTCAGAAACTCAAACTTCGGATGAAGTATACCACCGGCAGGAAGTCAGGAGGACACATCTCTTCAAATGCAGTTATTGAAGATTACAACTCGACAACTATGCTAGATTTGGTTCATTTTGATGACTCTAAATTTCAGTTGCAGATGCATGCAGCTATCCAAACTCAGACTCAACTAAATGTTGATAAAATTAGGAAGCAGGGTGATTTTACTAAAGACCCTGGGGTATTTGTGCATCAGAATAACTTTGATAGGAAGTAGATCCAACAATACAGGAGCGTATTTTCTAGAACTAACAACCGATTTATCGATAGCAAGCAAGAACCAAAACTCTCTCACATCCCTAGCGAAACCTCCCAGAGTAGCCGATTCGTCCATATTCAACCTGCTGCCCAGATAAAACCTACTTCCACTACTAACAGCATCCTCCAAGAGTAGAAATCCAGAAGAAACAACAGTTCGAAGCTGAGGGACGCCCGAAATGTAACTCCTACTCAGCTACCCGACCTAGACAATTCCCGAATGGACAAATTCTCAATGTATTTTAAGACCAAAATGAAGACCTACAACAGGCCATGAAGTGTGTATCCTTAACTACTACTCAACCATATCACTCAGCTACTCTTTCCCAAATTATTAGAATTATTACGAAATGGCCCTCAATAACACCCGCATCCAACAGCACCTAAACAACACCAGCAAACTCCGTGATAAGCTTATCGAGTATCTGACAGTTCTGAGCAGGTCGGAGTTCTGCACTTACAAGGAATTTCTGATCGCAGCTAAAAAAGCTAGATGCATATTCTAATCACATAGCAGGCTGTTGGAGATTCGAAGGTATTTCGAGTCTTGTCTTGATAGGGTTAATATTAGGAGGTTAATGGCGATGATGGTGGAGGTGGGGTAGGAGAGTCTTTCAGATGCCATTTTGAAACCTCGATGTCAGTAAGAATAGTAGGTTACTCAGTAAGATACTCTTTAAGGTGCCGGAAGAGTGTATTATTACCATACCAGAGGCTACCTGTGAAGATGAGGATGATCCCTTGAAAGTAACCCAACGGAGAACCTTATCGCATTTCACTGTTACACGAGGAGGAAGCAGGACGAACAGGAGTCGTAGTGTGAAGTTGGGATCCACTGAACTTAGTATTTACAGTTCTAAATCCAAGGTTCTTGAGTGTATTTAGACGGAAGTTTTGATTGAGATGGTCAAGAAAATTCATTAAAGGCATTAGAGCGTAATTCTGTTGTTTAATACGCTACAAGTACAAGGAGATGTATGTAGAAATCGGCTTTTAATGAGTTGGAACTATTCGCTATAATTCAGAGTATAAGCACTCTGTAACCTTCAGAGTCTGAAGTGAGGCAACTCTTCAATATGCTAGCTGATCCCATTGTAGGAGGTATTACGCTACAGAAACTTCAGCTTATCAAGAACGATCCAGATCAGATTTACAAGGACATCGAATTTTTGAGGAAGGCCAAATCTAAAAGTATCCAGGATGTCCTTATTCGCCACAGTCCAGACGTTAACCATTAAATCGTGGTTATGAAATCAAAAAAGCCTTCCGTAAGTAGTTTGGTTACTTAGATGATGCATATTAGTGGGCAAACATTCTAGCGTATCGAGGAGGCAAGGCCTACCACTTCATGTATGACTCACAAAGTTAAGCCTCGTCTCAGAGTTGCTAAATCTCAAATCAAAGACTACTCTCGTACAATTTAAAAGAAATCTCCCGATTAATACTATGAGTCATTGATAAAAAAACGCAAGAAGGAGACCCAACCACTATCCCATCTGGCCACAATCCGCCAATCCCACCGTTCGTTCCCCAAACCGACTCTCTCCCTCAGACTACGAACCATCTTCAACAATAAAATCATCAAAACACTCTAAGTCACTTCACTGGCGTGCAAGGGCCTTCCCATAAAATAGCTCTCTCCGACAGCCTCCTCCATCCTGCGTTCCCGGTAGGGCGACTACATATTTTGATAATATTTATGGGTTACTTCAATTTATTCTACGCCAGCAACATCCTCCTCATACTCATCTACCCTCTCCATAAGTTCATCAGCCTGAATACCTCCATACTCTCTCGGTAGGATACCTTTGGGTTCACTTACTAGAACTCTATCATATATACTATGCTCACTATGCTCTCTCTCAACTACATCCGTTCGTACTCAATGCCTCAGTTCATCAGTTAAGCAGTAACCATCCCAGTTAATTTAGTTAGTGCTCATGAAAGTGATGATATTTTGTTTCTACACTTTCGTCAATGTCTATTATGCTATCTACTATGTAGTGGTCTGTCTGCTGGTGTGGCTATTGGTCAGCTACCCCAAGTTCAATGGTCCCTCCAAGTTTATTAAAATCACCTCAGAGTAGCAGTTGGATGAGTTGCTGAAAGCAGACGAGGTTGCCCACAAAGTCAAAAAGATTAAGAAGAAGAATGTCGAAAACTCTAAGGTGCTGCACTACTAAGATAAAAAGATGTGGTTTATTGAGTTCTATGTCGATTGGGCACCTACCTGCCTCCACGCTAAATAGATATGGGCGGAATACTCTCTGAGATATTCAACCTAGAAGCTTAGATTTGCTACTATTAATATGACCAAAGTTAAAGGAGTGTCCTCTCGGTTCTCCATCAATACATCCGGATTATCAAGGCAATTACCCACAGTAATTATGTTTTAGGATGGAGAGGAGGTACTCAGGTTCCCTCCAATCGACTCAAAAACAAAGAAGGTGAGTAAAGTGCTAAAATACTAATCCAAAGTCCTCGCCAAATATTTCGATTTGGAGCAGAGATACCTTTAAACTAGACAAGCCAAAATAAGTTGATATTTATTAACAGTATTATGATCATAGTTATCTCTCTGCTCCTCCTTACGGTTTCCACTACCAAGCGTTCCTCCAAACTGTAACTCATAAACTATGAGAACTTCCACTCGAAGACAGGGTTCAACATTACACACAAATCTAGTCGCAATATTAACCATTCGTGGCTTATACTCTTCCATTCGAATGGATGCGCTGTATGTGATAAAGTATTCGCTAGCTGGAGGAAGGTACTGTAGCAGCCTACTGATACTATTAGAGTGGCTGAGGTTAATTGGTAGGTATGGGCATATGCAGCGATGATTAACTGGAGCTATGTGCAAGACTACTAATTAGAGCCAACCCAGTCCTCATGTTTATGGATAAAGACAGTCAATAGGCATACAAGATATCAGGATTGTTCAACGAATCCTAAATCCATTTCCTTACAGTTAAGTAAAGCAGGAAAACAGCACCCGCAAGTTTCTAATTTAATCCCTTAGACAAAGGAGTCTACTTCGTATAGTCGTTAGGGATGTTGGGAACATTCATCTACGCAACAATCTTGGGTTCTCTATTGTACGCCTGCTTCTCAAAGTTGTTTTCTGAAAAGTAATAGACCCTCTGCAAGCCCAAATCAAACTGATTCTAGTAGTATTTGTACTCTGCTCTCCTTCTGCCTAATAAATAAACAGTTTTGACCAGGTTAGTTATCCAACTCCAGTATAAATGTGCAGCTGATTAGTAGTTAGATAACCTAACCTATCGAACAATTTGTTGTTATAAATTATGTAATCGAGGCGCTAACTATCGGATATGCCGCCAGTCCCCACACTCTCCAACATGAACATAATAAAACAGGAGTACCGGCTGATGCTCGACTAACTTACCAGACAATAGCAGTCTATCAGCAACATTTCCGAACTCTACAAGAAATTTAAACTCCTAAAACACTATTAAAACTAATACTAGAAGAACCACCAATTGAAGAAGGAGTTGGTGTTCTGGGAACAGTTCAAAACTCAGAAGGAGGTGGTGCTGGAGAACGATATTAGTAAACTGAGCGGTATATTGGGGGAGGCTCAGGAGAAGATGAGGCTGTTCAGAGTTTAGCAGCAGAAGGATGAGGAGAAGATAGAACAGCTCAGGAGGGAGTTGGGCAGCTGATATGTTTTTGTCAATAATATTGCGAAATTTGTACAAACTGTGTTCTATGTAGATTCGGTAGTGAGTTGAGGGAAGTTTGATGGTTAGAAATAACATAACATTCAATGTAGAGCTGATTGATTCCTTTCACTTGAGTTCCCAAATCTTAACCATGTTAGGTGTTCGGTTATTTGATTAGGCTTCCATTTATATAGTATTTAATGGATAGATCAGTAGTAGCTAAAACCACTTAAAATCAATCATTGGTATCGAATCTTCATCTGCATGCTCTGACCCTGTCTACCCTTATATTCAGACACTATTATGTTCCTCCTGTTCTTCGGTGCTCTGAACTGCTGGGAAGATCCTTCACTCTTCTTCATCACTGAATTGTACTCCTTGACGTAAAGAGTACCTTCAGTCGCACATGACTCATTTACATTACTGTTAGAACTTCTATAAACTGACCGACGATGGTTCTGGCTTCTGTTCTGGAATTAAGAAGAGTGCAGCTTCCTCTTGGTGTCGGAGTTCATCTATTTTCTTAAGCTCCTTTTAACGAAATAAGAGTTTAGGTCTGGATATTTTGGTATCTTCATGTACGCACTGTTCTGTTTTCCTTTTTATAATATCTCGTCCAAGCTCTTTTTGTTGTGATTAGTATGCAGTTAATGGTTCGAACCAGAGATATAGCCGATGTCTGAAGAGTTTAAATCATCGATGTTCTTTGATGGTGACTTATTGTTGAAGCTTTTTATCGCTCTCACCCTCAGTTTGTTCTAATGGGAGCCTTGATCTTCTCCATTTTATCTATTATGCTACAGCCTCCTTTACTGTCTCAGTACAGGCTGAATTTTATCATAGTCGAAATCCTAGCTCGAAATATCAGCGGTACTTCTTCCCCCACTTTTAATAAACCTTTTCAGCAGTAGATAGTAGGCAGTGGTCTGTTGGTTACACTTATTTGCATCTATGCATTTAGATGTATACTACACATCAATTCCCAAACGTTTCATATCGTCCATGATATTTTGATCGATGGGCATACTATGATACCCTACGACTATTCCTTGGGCCACTGGGGACGTTCCGCTTAACTCGCACCATCGATGCTAGAGTATTTGTTAGATTTTGTAACGTTTGCTGGGATCAACACATAACACTTTAGATAGTAAATCCTTCAGATCTTCCGATACATGGGTAGGTAGGGTATAACTTCCTGTGAGAATCTTTTTGTAAAGTGCGGAGGTATTGGCATCCTCAAACGGCAAGAATCCACATACCATAGCAAACAGTATGACCCCGCTACTCCAAATATCAACATCCAGCCCACTGTAAGACTTATTAGAGATCATTTCGGGTGCAGCGTAGCACGGCGATCCACAGGCTGTTTTCAAAACGTCTCCTTTTTTATAAGTATTACTGAGTCCAAAATCCACTATCCTCATATTGTTGTTCCAGTCAATGAGCAGATTCTCAGGTTTTAGGTCCCTGTGCACAATACAGAGTTTATGTAGGTATGCAATACCGCTAATAATTTGTTTGAAATATTTGCAGGCTTAGACCTCTGGCAGTCTGCCTAAGTAACCAACAGTTTTACCTGCTGTTATCCACGATATGGGCGAATAACTCTCCCTTCTCCACATACTCCATTACCAGAAACAGATGCTTGGGAGTTTATATTATCTACGTCATGTAGCTAGGTACATCATACAGTTGAATTATGTTGGGGTGCCTGATCAGTTTTAGAATGTGAATCTATCGGGAGACCCTCTCTACATCAGCTACATCAATAATCTTATCCTTTTAGAGTATTTTGATGGCGACCTTCTCTTTGGTCAGGGTATGCACAGCCAGCTTTACTTTACCGAAGGTGCCCTCTCCTATCGTCTTTACTAAGGCGTAATTTCCAATTATTTTCTTAGGTAAGGGATCATGCTGCCCATCCTCTTCAGTTTTCATTTGCGATTATATTTATTAATAGACAGTCCCCTATTAAAATCTCCAGCGATACACTAAACTAACGAGTGGCGTCAGCCATAATAAAATGAGTATAAACATATTTTCAGCCAATAAATCTACGAGCAGTCTGGCTGACTAATCCTCCAGAATGCGCAATCTTATCGAAGAGAAATACTACATTAAAACGTACTCAGTCAACGAATGGAAGACAAGGCGCAGCTGTGATGATCGGTTGGAATCTAGGTATGTGAGTTCTGTTTTGTTCGAGAAGCAACAGGATTCAAGGGCTAGGGGAAGGGCCTACTCGGAACTTAAGCATAACACGAGTCCACTCAATAGTTCTAGAGAGACTGCGGTCGCCCAAATTAGAAAGACATCTCGGGCAGTGAAGAGATAAGCTAACCCTGAGAACAACGATAACTATCTTAGCCACAACGTATTTAGAAAAACATCCATAACCAACTAGATATATCAGTCTCCCCAGATGACACCATTTTCTAGAATGGAGGATTTAGCGATAAAAGCCAAAAAGAAAAAAATATGTTTGATACCGGAAATCTGTTCCAGCCCCCGAATCTAGCCTAAGCTTGAGTAGAATAAGTTCGTTGATTACTACAAAAGCAAATACGAGAAAAGTACAGCTCTCAATTAAAAGAGGTAGATAAACTATGTTAAGACTTCGCTGAACAGGAGACGTTGTATTCCAAAATTACGACAGAAACCCCCTGAGAAAATTGAGCAGGTGTTGGGGCCCTAGCCCTGGTGACCTAATTTCCCCCTTATTATGCTCTTATCCATAATGCATTTCTTCAAAAATATCCTTAAAACAACTAGCAACACTACATCTTAATATTAACTTTAGGACTATCATCGTATCATTTGATTTCGATATATCTGGTCTTGATAAGGAGATCCCCAGCCTTCTTCCCCTCAAACTGAATTTCAATATTGTGTTCTTTCCATCCTGATGCATCCAATAAGCCCTTCTCGTGAAGATCAATAGAAGCAGAACCCACAATATCTTCGGTTGTTACGTCCTCATCAAGCACAGTCAATTTTAGTGGATCGTTGGGGTTCATCACAGGAAGTGAGTACAGTTCGTCCCATACCGGGGTCTTTCCAGCTTCATCTTTTACAGAAGTCCTCTTCTTCTGCTTAGCCAGCTAAATTGTAACGAAAGGGTCCATCTTACCCACTATCTCAGTATCCCTAATGAGATTAGCAGACACTATTTTAACATCCAAAATCGATCTCTTGAGATTTACAGAGAATTTGAGGTCGATGTTGAAAGAACCCACCTGTTTTTCACTCACAGTGCCGTTCTCGGTCAACTGGAGGTTTACTTTTACATGGTGTATGGTGTCGGGTTTGCCAGCCAGTTCGTCCAGAGGAAACTTGGCATAGGCATATTTGCTGCTCTTCTCCTTCTCACTAATCTTTATCTCAAGGCTTCCACTTCCATCCCATGGCAACAGGTGCACCTCATCCTTAAACTAAGCCGCCAAGCCCTTAGTTTTGATGGTAGCCTTGTTCTCCCCGAATGTCAGGGTTACAAAATAGTTTCCAGTCCCTGCCGGATTGTCCTCATTGAGCTGAAGCTTGTTGAGAGTGAGTTTGAAGATACCCTGCGGCATAAATTTAGTTGATTTTATTGTAACTGCATCAGTATAAGTAGGTAAAGATAATAAATCATTGGGGTCTAATATCCCGAAAGGAGGGTTTTCGTTAGGATAAGGAACGAGAATGGGTTCGCTACAGCTACTCGAAGTCGCTGATGCGAATTTTGATGGACTGTTTTTGGACCACCTACCCGTTGGAAATTTTTTAGCTCATACCTATATTCTTCCTCTATTAAATAGCTTACTAGAAGTTGGCGTAGTTCTTGCTGTTCTTTTACGAGATAGGTGAAAGGATGTTGCCGGAGTAGTGATGATGAGCTTAGAGTCTATCGGGGCTAGGCTATCCACTAGTGTTCATAAGAGAGCTTTTAGGTTTCTAACTGTTCACTGAATCCAGCATCCGATATATTTTGCGAGGGGAGTCTGTTCCATTAAAACTGTTCTTCCTAACGGTCGACCTCCCCTTCTTATATCCCAGATGATAGCTAATAATCTCGACAAACTTCTCCTCTATATCTTCGTTCTGCTCAGCAATACAACTAGGTTCCTTATTCCTCAAATCTACCACCAGTTGGGTGATGGTATTCTACCCATTTTGCTTTTTAGAGTTAGTTTATTTGAGGGGTTACCCCAGTACAATCTCCAGGTCTTTCTAATAATCGTGCATATCTTCGAATATGAAAGATTGCCAGGGTTCGAACTTGTTCATAGCGGTCTTGAGGCTCTGGCTATTCTTGAGTTTTAGGCATATAAACCTGGCAATATTGTACAAATAGTGCACATATCCGTAGGTCGACTAGTGACAGCTGAATAAACCTTCTCAATACCTATTCAAAAATATGTAATTATGGTTCTTGAATGTCTAAATAAGAAACCCTAAGAACCCCTTCTTCCCAATATACTCCTCTTCCCACTCAGAATAGTTTTAGAAACTGGAGATGAGATTGACAACGATCTTTTACACTAGCCCGTGGACCATATTGTTCCATGGATTCCTAGTTATATAGATCTAAGTCCCAACGCATGTACCTGCAATAACTCCAACAATCCACTGTTCTTTATATTTAGATGGGCATTTAGTAGCTCCTGAGGGAGACCAGTCAGAAGGGATATCAACTCCAAAGCATAGAACTTTAGCATACCGATCGACTATAAAGTCTAACCGTTAGATAATGAGATTTGGGTAGGGTTTTGTAGATCTAGAATTTTCTTCAGAACTGGAAATGCTTATAAAATTACTATTATCGACTCAAAGAGAGGTTGGTAATCGATAGATATTTTGGTTGTAGAGCTGCCGCTGAACCCATACATATTGACAATCTAGCTCAGTATCCGCAGCATATTCTCTACGGTCTACTCTTCCTCCTACTTAGCCCCACCAACATACTCAAGTATCTTCTGTGTAAACCCTACACCCAGATTTTTTATGATGATATTGATGATTGGAGCGGGTATTCGATTAAAGAATTCGTTCGATTATTGTAGAATGACAAGAATATTCTCTGTGTACTATTAGATATGCTATTTGGAGTTAATTGAAGATAGTAGGTTACCAAGGATGGCACTTTACAATTTGAGTTATTGGTTAGTACTGTAAATCGCCAAATCATACAGAAACCTAAAAACTTCAGTATAGTAAGTTTTTGAGAGGCAAAGCTCCAACAGTTATTAATTGTTGTTTAGAAAAATACGCAACTTTTTTACTGCAGAACTACCTTATCCTGTGCATTGTTTTCAAAACTATTTAGGATGTCGTAAAAATATCCTAACGCTGTTTTGTTAGGAGTGCCTCGCAACAGGTCGAACAGACAGTTACCGGCGACAGAGGGCGGGTCTATTAATGCAAGCACGAGGGTGGGAGGCTCTTTCTTAAGGATGTTCCTGGCTAAAAAGGGAAAACTGAATCAATATGAATGCACCTGCCAGATGTACAGCCCATTTTCTCCGGTTAGAGACTTATTCGAACGAGTCTCTGCAGTTCAATAGGATTCTACGTAAATCTATGTGAGCACTTTGCAGGTACATGGAGGGGAAGTCTGAATGGTCGGATAATGCAGGACATTTTTGAACTGCCTTACTGACTTCCTAGCAAGAACCCCCCTTAGCTTTGAGTTAGGCGATAATATCCTACATAATGTCGTTAAGGTGTGCTTGAGTGGAAACATAAGTTTGCCTGGGATTGTCTTCCATATTGCATTATTAATCTGACCAATAATTTCACTTTCAATTGCATTGCTCGTTGCTACTTTTAATCCCAAAAGCCTAAATACTTCTATCCTAAGTTATTCAGGTATGGAAAAGGTTGAGGGAGAAATTTTGAAATAAAACTATCAATAAATGAGGTTGGGAGGGTAGCTTGGTTTAAGAGAGTGAATAGGGGAGACTAGAATTAAGTGGGTAGTATATTAGTTGGAGAAATAGTGTAAATAGTAAATAGGGGGTATTTAGCTATTTGAGAGTCAAAAATAGTAGAGAAAATTGCCCATCAATTTCATTAATCTGGTTGCTTGACTTGATTGTGATTAAAGTATTGGTATGGGCACTACGTCAATAAGTGAAATAAGGAGAAAAGTAGGGACTATCGAATGGTGACTTAATACTAATAATTTCTAGTTGGAATCGATCAAAAATAGGTCAAATCATATGCTTTTATCATATTTGCATTACCAATGAAGGGCATGAATTGGAACTTAAGACGCATTCCATTCAGATTTAGATCAATAATTAAATTTCAGTAATGACTTATTGCATAATCAGACTTTGGAATCTAGATCCATTTTAAAATGGTTTGTAATACAAAGGCTTATGGATTAATGCTATTGCGTTTCAATTGTATTTAAAGTAAACATATTACGAAGGAATAAACCAGAGTTTGAGCAATAAGGTTTAGTTGGATTGTGCAAGGGACAGTCAGAAACTCACTGCTATACATAATTGAGTAGATCCAGACCCTCAGCTTTTAAAAACAAGACTTAATCAATCTGAAAATGGTAACCATGGATACATATCCAAAAAAAACTATTAGATACATTATCAAATATTATAGTTTTTTTTAAAATATTTGATGAAATCTTAACAAATTTAAAAATGCCGAAAAAAAAAATTTGTATTGGTTGAATTTGATTTGTAAAAGGTTTAATTTGAAGTATAAAAGGTTAAATATGAAGTGAAAAAGCTGTAGAGTTGGAGTTTGTCGGGATGTTTTTTTTAATTGATTTGACGTTTAAATCGTTTAGTTACAGTTATTGATCGAACACTTTTGTGGCCGGTGACCTCTATACGTATCATTGAAATTTATTGCGATGTTATTAACATCGGGCCTATTTCCTAATAGAATAATAATTATCAAAAAAATATGTAATACGTCAAAACTAACCCTCACTATTATGAAAAGTCAAAAAATCAAATGATTAGAATTTAAATCATGTTTTGGTCAGGATTTTTTTTTATTAAAAGCGGTCAGAATAAAACGATGAATTGTCAGAATAGAACAACATACGGTCAGAATTTAATAACGAAACGGTCAGAATAGGTTAGTTTGGGTTAGCTTTCTTTATACTATTCTGACCATTTATTATAAATTTTGAAAAACCCAGTTAAAATTCTTACCAAAACACGATTAAAATTCTGACCAAAATATGATCAAAATTCTGACCAGTGTCAAATAAATTCTAATAAACGGGATAAAAATTCTGACCAAAATCTTATTTACATTCTGACTATTTAAATAGTAGGTTATTATTCTGACCATTTATTATAAATTTCGACAAATC
>JAOXNN020183107.1:0-25682 GCA_028571205.2 Hydropsyche betteni | reverse complement strand
CATCAATTGCAAGAACATGGGTTTTGTGATCTAAATATGACAAAAAAGTACTTAAGCATGTTCTTTGGATTGTTATACAATACTCGAATACATTTACTAGCAGAGAGCCGGACCGATAAACAACGAAAGTTCTTCTCTGGAGAGGGAACCATTACCGTCCCTATCAATCATGTGGAAAGCTGTGGAAAGTATCTTCTCAGAGTTGATAGCCGTGGCTTTTATGTTCCACTACACGAACTCAGTGAAGTCAATAAACCCAGATCCATTTGTATCGATGGAACCAAAAATCCGGTAGATTTACTTAAAAGGTAACGATGAATTCGTCTTCTGGTAGGCACTATAAAACTCCTAGCGGCTTATCCTTCCATCTCCATTTAGGTCCATCTTTTTAAATAGTTTTACTAAGTTCTCTCTTTAAATCTCTGCCCTTAAATAACTGGTAATGAAGGTCATTATCCCTTACTGAAATTTATTTAGCCGCCTAAAGTTGTCAAGAGAACTGAGCACCTTCGAAAACTATACATTGATTTGAGTGTTTTACTGTTAATGTTTCTGGGCGTTGTGTAAAAACCATGGGTGGCATAATGCCTATTTGGCGCTTAACCGTTTTTAAGGGTTTACTTACAATAACTTTCTAATCAAGTCTTTGGCTTCAGAACTCAAAAAGCTTTATATCTTGGGCTTCATCTTGTACTCTCCGACCTATATTTTAGCCAGGATTTATTTATCGCTTTTCCCGTTGAAGGGGGGCTACCCCGTCAACATAATATACAGAATGACCCCACAGGACCATAGATCACACTTCTACCCGTAACTTTTCTTTAGCACTTCAGGGGCGATATAATAAGACTAAGCTATATTAAGCGATTCATACAGTGCCGATTCGATGTTTTAATTCTTCCTTCTCGTTGAACAACCTACTCGCTCCGAAGTCTATGAGCTTGAGACTGCTATCCTCCCCATCTTTGAGAAAGAGAACATTTTATGGCTTGATATCCCTATGCACTATGTTGTTGCTGTGACAGTATGCGACTGCAGAGAGAATCTGTTCGAAGTAGTTGGCAGCGATCCCCTAATAGAACCTTTTGCTTTTGGCTATGCGTTCAAATAACTCTCCGCCTTCGCAAAGTTCAGTAACGATATACAAGTACTTGGATTCCTCGTAAACTTCAAATACCTTGAGGATATTTGGATGGTCCTGTGTTATCTCCATAATTACTAGTCTTTTTAATATATCGTGCTAATTCAGATGCTCCTTCCGAGTATCCAGCAACTTCAATTATATACGCTTGGCAGCTCGTTCGGTCCCGGAGAGTTTCTTAACCACTTTGTAGACATTTCCGAAGGTGCCCTCCCCTATAGGCGGCTCAATGACGTCGTAGTCCTCCAATATTTATTTTTGTTTTATCAGTATGACGGAACTCTCCGAGGAGCATGTGCTGCTAGACTTAGTGAAACTTTTATTCGTTCGCCTAGTCACTGAGGTAGACGGAAGTTTCTTTTCGAGAGTTCTGCAGGTGTTGCCCATAGAAATTAAATTACACAAAAGTTATGGTTAATTAGCCCTACTCACACATTGTAATATTGGGCGGAACACTCAGAAATAGGCAAACAATAATAGCAAAGATAATAGTTGTTGATGGATATTATAAATGGAGGAGTTCGAATTTCGCCCGAAGGAACAGTCAGGATAATAGGATAAGTGGGAGAACTTTAATATTAATTTAACCATTTTCAAAATGGATGAGGACGACGAGTAGCAAATTTAAAAGTAGGAAGAAGAGGAAAATAACGTACTTAATAAAAAGAACATCCAATCTGCCTTCCGGAAGAGCCAAAAGTCCAACAAGTTCGTCCTGTCCACCTCAACCAGCATCAAATTGAACCGACAATTAGTAAAAATCCTCTAAACCAGAAACTCTAGCAGTAGTTCACTTTGGACACCTCTAAAACCAAAACCAAGTACAAACTAATGTACCAGCCGGACAATAGCACTAAGGTGGGTTTGAAGATCAGTGACAATAGGTAGTATACGCTGAATTACACACTAAAGAAGAACATCTAAAACCAAAAGTGGAAAGTGTACTCCTAAATCGACAACCAGAACAAACAACAGTTGGAGGTATCCTGGAGCACAAAATTATTGAACAAGGCACTGAGTCTTTCATTTAGCAACTAAATCCGGTATGACAATAGTGAGTTGCAACATGCAAGTGAATGTAAAGTAGGCTACAAATTCAACTTCTGGGACATCGCTAATAATGTAAGGATGGGTTGATATTCAGGTTAGTATGCGCTGCAAAGGCCTTCAGACTCCCGATATCACTCTTTCGAGTAAGATGGGACTATTCAATAATTTCCTGCTATTTTGTGATTTTACCCTCCTCAACAAACAGAAGGAAATGCTATCCAAGTACAAGCTGCAGTTGGAGTACAACCAGTATGTATTAGGATACAGTGCGGAGTAAACAGATTGCTATTCAGAAACAAAAAACATCAGCTCACTATTGCCCGATAATTTAAACCCTATTTATTGGGACTTCAACTATAGAAAGTATAGACAGGAAAGTGGTGGTGGTAGCTAATGTTCAGAAGGAAGTTAAACAGTAAAAATTAGATGTGTGTGGCTGCTAGTGAGTCTAAATTTCATATGTTTTTGAAGACCAACCCAATCAAAAATGTGGAGGCTCGAATAGGAGTTTATGTAATTTTTGGGCAATTTAGAATGAGTACGAGTCTCCCTTCAAATCTGCAAAGGGTTTCATACCGTTTAGCCTTTATCTGAAGGTATATGGCTGAGTATCATTAAAATTTGTCATACAGCATCAATGCTCTTGTGAGTTCATCTATCTGGCTGGCTCGTATTGGGTACAGCTACGTATACTATTTTCTTATCCGTCTTGGGATATGGTCTGGTACGCTATTTCGTTTTGCACTTATCTTCTCGATTCTCTCGGTTGAAGGTAAATTGAAGTCTTTAAGTGTTGGCCTTATAATCGGTTACTTTTACTTCCAACTAACAGGAATAGGTGGTATGTATGGTGGCTATTGAATGTACACAAACTCCTTCACTATCTTTTCCTGGACTACTGGAGTTTATCTTACAGGTAAATTTTAAGGGGGAATAGTTGGTTTAGGTTGAATTGGCTCTAAGTCAGTTTGTGAAGCGATCGATTATGATTTAACTACGTAATTGATTCGATACTTTGTAGGGGAACTATTTTGCACTCTATCCTTGGACTCCATCCGAATACTTTTCTGTGGGGTTGTTTTGGTTTTTTTACCTATTACAATCTCGCATTCAAACTGGCTATCATTTCCTTTTGTTGTGAAAGCTACTGCTTCAATGCCTAGTTTTCCTGCTATCTTTATGATATTTTTGTCTTCAATAGTTGCTATGAGTCAGGAAATCTGGCTGTCACTGTAAATGGGCTTGGCTATTAGAACAACTATTTGAGAGGGGAGCGATTATTTGGAATCTTGTAACTCTTTTTAGGCAGGTAATCTTCAATGTTGTAGTGGAAACCAGATAGATTATTATATGCTCGATTGACACTATTCTTTTAAAAGGACTCATCCTCCTGCCTGTTCGTGAAGTTGCTCCAACTGCTTTTCCTGTTTCCCGATCTCAACATAGGCTACTGTCGGCAGCTGAGTTTTTCTACAATTGAAGCCATTTTGATTTTGAAATATGATAATATATAACGGAGAACAATACCAAATACTCACCTTACAGTTTTCATCATGCTTCTGAATTTAACAGAATCAGGTCGGAACTGGGTCTGAGTCTGTATCCTTCTCATCAGCATATTTGGCACATGAGTCCTAAATGTTTGGTTGGTTTGCTATTACTAAGTGAATATCTTCGTCCGCCTAGTGAGCTTTTTATGGCTCTTGGCGCTCTTTTTGGAAAGATAGTAAGGGAAAAAGTTATTGGAAGGGTGAGTAGAACTATTGAGTTCTGCCAAATTGACCAGCTTGCCTGAATATAATGGGTGCGTACATTGGAATTTATGCATATGCTTTTTCATCGATTTGTCAGTCCTGCTCATCAATTTCGAACTATACTTCAAGAAGAAGTCTCGATCGTGATTCTCAGGTGTATTTACATTTCTCTCGAACTGATCGTATTTTCTATTCTTATTCCATGCTAAGTTTTCTTGATTTAATTGAATCTTCTTCACTTTGGGTTCGAGGTGTGGCCGCTCGAACAGTCCTCTAAACCTTTTAGCCTCGCTTTCGTAGTCCTATTTTCCCTACTTATATGACCTGAAATCCTGGGAAGTATAGGCGAATTTGTATTCTTCCAAACCGTGTCCTTTGAGCCTAAGTTGAGGACAGCACTTCCAATAGAAGTTAATTTCGTCGGGCATAAACTCATGCTAGATCAGCCTGATTATTTATTGAATGAAAATAGCTTTCTTTTATTTGGTTAGAAGACTCGACACTTACTGTTTCATATAAACATACAATTTAATCATATCATCTTGGTGTTAAAGGTCCCGCATGCACTGCACTTTAAACCATAAAAATGGAACTGAACGTCGTTAGTTTTGGCTAAACACTCCAGGCACATTATGTTGACCTTCTTCTCTGCTAGTTCGGGGGGTAGTTGGTCCTTGGTTTGTTAAATAGCGGCCTGTATTGCTTACTTTTATCTGCTGGACATCTTGCAAAGACTCATTCCGCATGTAGGACAATTTATGCTTCCGCTTTTAACCAGACTGTCTAAACATTAGTTATGGATTAAATGGCCACAATTTAAAGGAGCGTGATATTTAGTAGAATACTTAAGGTTTTACATGCATACCGGACAGTTGGACTAGACTCTCCTCTACAAGCATCGGTGTTTTTAATATGATTGTATGTTGATACAATACCCACAAATATCGCAGTGCTTATTCTACTATGCCTTTCCTCTACGACACATACCGCATTTATCCTGAATAATTTGAGAGTTACACAGTGAAAGATGTCAACGATTTTATCGGGGTTGTTCTAGAATAGTTTACATTTCAAACAACAATACCCCCCAAATTTAATTTTGCAGTTTGTACAGCTTTCCAAAGGGTCCATCACTAACTAGCATGCCAAACATTTTATTTTAAGAACTTTCTCAAACTCCATACGCTAAACTTTACACCAGTTTGCTTTCGGCCCTTTGTATTGCTCATCGTGACAGAGTTTACAGGAATAGAATATTCCACAACAGGGTGCCTGGACGTGACCTACGATTAAGCAACTCTTACAGTTTCTCTAGTAATGTGCGCACTTATGGAGGGGTTCAACCATTCTCAGCTTATTTTATAAAAGACTATATGCATACACGATTATTTTATCCTTAAACGACTGATTGACATTCAAGCCAAAAATTGAGAACTCTTATTATCAGGGAGCTAATAACTAATAATCATAAAGTTATACTCATGAGGCATAAAAGTTTCATAAGTCCCTGCAAATAACTAAACACTGATCGACTGTTCCGACGAATCCACCTATCCTCTTTTCATTGCAAGTCCATCTAATTAGATACCTAGATTCCTAGGGCTGTCAGTAGAACAAAAACATTCTTTGGCCCGGCTGCCACTGGAAATATATTCATACGATCTAATTGCAGATACCTTTCTTTTAGTTCGTCAGTTTCCTCAAAAAATCAGCATTAGAGTAGGCTTCCTCGCTAGTACTTGGGGAAGAGTATGTCGACGCATACTGAGCATCGGGTCGACAAACTAAGGTTGATTAAGTTATCTCCGAAGGCAGCCAATTAGAAGGACACGATGATTCAACTAACAGAGCTAATCGATCGACCGTATACCTCAAACTACGAAATAGGAGAAAGTTAATAGAAGTTTTAGAAAGACCAGAGACCTCTGACAAATGTAGCAAATGCTCGGTTTAGACCCAAAAGGCGTAGAATCAATACACTGAAGACAGAGAAGTCGTAAGATCAGCAGTGGCTGCCTGATTTCTAGGGCAAATTATATGTTCCTCGGTTGTGGAAGAGATTGAAAGGACTGAAAACCAAGCAGAAGCGGATAAGGAGTTAAGGGTTAGGAGCGATCGTTGGGTTGAAAGCTAGTTGATTCAGAGTTACTTATTGCATATTATCTAAATTATAGTAACTATGGAGAAGGAACATCAATCCTAACCTCCCTAACTGTCTAATATCTTAAGGCTACAGCATAGACTGAAACAGGAGTGGCTGTTGAAAGAGTCTGAGTCTGTTCAAAAATTCAAACTCAAGCAGATGATCGATGAGCATATAAAAGTGTATTATGGGTGCGAGGTTAAGAATCTAACTCTGCAGAAGGGTGTGCTGGTGGAAGATGAGGGATTCGGTGACTGCTATAACTTCATTAAAGAGGCTTTATTGCTTATCTCGAAGGATGCTGGATTTCTGCTTAAGCTAATTGACCAAAATGCGGATAGGGCTGACTCAGCCAAGCTTATTCACCCTTTTGTAAATATCCTCTACTAGAACGTTATCTAGAGCGATTAGCTATTTAAGGACATTACCAAGATAGTGATAGGTATCCAGCAAGAGTAGATGCAGGGTGGAAAACTCACATGGTTTAAGCAGAAAGTGCAGCAGGAATACCTCAACAGACTCGAATACAGACACTACGGTAGTAGCGTAGCCAAAAATACATTATTTAGTATTTACCAGCATTGTGCAAGCATAGAGCAGCCCAGCATTCGAGTGATAGAGATGTCCCAGGAATAGTATGCGAGGCAGCTATTGAACTACTAAAACAAGAGGTTTGAAGGACTTTACAGCTCTTAAATCATAGAACAGATGAATCTAAGCCACAAAGATTCTCGAATGTCTGAGAGAAGGCAATAATCAGATAGCTTCTCTTAAATAGATAAAACCTCTGAATCGTGGATGGCCTGCCTACTGTAGGATTACTTAAAAGACATATTCAATAGCCTCTATCGTATGCCTATCGGCCTTCGACTAATATGTAAATGTATGGAGATATAAATGAGCAAGTAGAAGAGTGTCCCCCGCGAGTCGGTCGTCAGTCGCATATGGAAATACATGTTCAGCCTCTACTTCTAAACTCTAAGGTTCCCCTTCAGATTTTAACAGTCTCACTTTTCCACAGACTGCCTTCGGATAGTATTCGAGAAGTTCAAGAGCATCCTAGCCAAACTGCATAACATATAATCTCAAAACAGCCAGATCCGTAAAAAGATATTCGACTTTATTTAGAAGTTGTTAGATATCCCCCCGTAGAGGCTGAATAGGCTACTTAGTCAATAGACGACTGAACGCCTAAAATCCTATACAGTGTGCCTATCGATCGATCAAATGAAAGCTTTATTCAGATTGGTCCTTAACAACCCAGTTGCCAAATAGATTAACCAGAAAATACACAACAGAGTATCAAGGATCAACTAGATGAGCTAGGGTTTTACAAACTTCGGGGCAGTCAAGACTTCCAAGGGGGATTTACCTGCTGAGCTAGCCTTTACTCTGTTTGTAGAACTGAGTTTGCCTAAGTCTTTGTAGGTGGACTACCAAAAACTCTATCATGACACCTACAAGGATAGCAAAATAAAGAATATACTGAGACAGATACTGGTGACTTTGGATCCTATTGAGTAGTACCTAATAGGGTGTCAAGTTCGTAACTTCACTTAACTACTGCATAGACTGTAATCCAGGTACCAGCATAACGATGATTTCAAAGCCAACGACAAAATACCTGTAATAGTCAAGATCAAATACTTCTTATGGCTATCTAAGGACCAAAACATATCAGCCATCTGCAACTAGATGCTAGGATAGTACAAACAACGAATAGAGTCCTACCTGTAGCTGTACAAAAACACTAAAGTGGAATACCTGAGAGCCTTGCAGAGCCTAAAATACTACAACTAGCGAGCCAAAAACCGTTAGAAGCACTTCAAATAGCTCCTGATAAAGTAGGGTATTAGGAAGAAACTGTCCGAAATTAAGTTCTCGTACTGTGTTTCCTCCCCTCGGTCGAGATAGAGTGAATTTGGAACTAATGGCAAGTTTATAGTTCCCAACTGCTAAAAGATAATAATTGATAACCAGTAGACATGCATCCATACCAAAGGAATGCAGATAAAGACTGTGTTCAACCAGGCACTCCACGTCAATACTATTGACTAGTTTATTAAAGCCTACTGCTCGCTAGAGGAGGTTAAGTCAGCAATAGCAACGGGAGTGGATACGGTGGGTATTAACACTAATTTGTTCTGGTTTATGAGCACTTTACAAGAGAAATCACTCTAGAGTTCGTAGCATGCAAATCAGCGACAAATGTTCAAATAATACAGTTAGGAACTAGTAATAAAATAGATCTACTAGATTGCTTTTCCTAAGAAGCCTACTCCCAGAGATCAGGCTCTTTACAGCAAGATCAAAGGGCTAGACTGGCTGACCCCTACCCAACTAAAAATCACTCACTAAAACTGTGTTGAACAGGTATGGTAAATATCTAAGAAGTGCCTTCAAGAACTGTAGAAATCAACCAGTCCAGTAGATAAATTCAATAGCATAAAGTAGCTCCTACGTATGCTAAACGGCCTCCTGTTCGTAAATAGCGTTCAACCTGCAGCTGACAACCTTTATCCTCTAATTGTTTATATCGTACTCAGAACCAAACCTAAGAGATTGGACTCAGATCTCAAGTACAAATCATCCCTACTTAGTTTTATCTAGCTGTTTACAGAACCATCCAAGATGCTGTCCAGTTAAGGATATTGCTTCACTACTCTAAAGTCAGCGGTTATATACTTATAGAATCTGACTGAAAAGCACCTGCATGATGTTACTGCCGAACAGTTTGATAGTGCCAAGTACTAGGCCCAACTTAGACACTAGGCACGTGCAGGGAGCAGATCCAGATCTTTCGAGACTAAGGTCCCCCTGAAGAACAAAGATATGTTTAAGTATAGCTGACTGTGGGTTGAGGATATTAACAATATCAGTTTGATAAGGGTAGATTTTATTATTTATGAGGAGATCAATAAAACTTCCTCGGTTCTCCTACGGTTAAACCAAGTTGCGGCCTGGATAGAGGTTCGAAGCTAAGAAAACCTCCGACCGATCAGAGACAGGAGTCCTCCCTAAAAGCATATTCGAATAAGTATTCAAGAAGAAAGACAGATAAAAGACCTAACCCACTTACAAAACTGAAAAGAAACCATCTCCCTAAATCAAAGTGGATACTGATGTTGTTAGAACACCTTCGCCCCGAAATAATGGTTCCCTGCAAAAAGCGGAGATATTAGCCACTAAGTCAGCATAGTTGAGATTAACTCCTAACAGGTAGGCGTCGAGTCCAGTCAAATACTTACAGAAAGTGTAGTAGATGAAGCAGAGGATAATAGAATACGAGAAAGAGTATAGAGCTAAGCTGGAATATGTAAAGTAGTTAGAGAGGAAAGATGAGCAGAGGCAGATAGAATACGACAATTAAATGCGGAAGTTGAATATGGAGAAGAGACGAGCACAATAGTCTCTAGTTAAGAAGGGGATAGATATGTAGAATATGAGGAGTAAGCTTGTGCAGAGCTAAGCTTAAATCTAGACAGCCAAACGGAAGATTACTGAGGAATACTAAGAGCAACTAAATGAACTGAAGGTCTAAAACAAGAGGTTGGTGAGGCAGGTTGAGCTCTTTCAATTAGAGTCTAGCTCAGCCACGGAATAACTAAGGCGATTAACCACTCACTTTAAATAGAAAGAAATAGATGCTATGCAGGCCAACGCTCTTGAAGAAGTGTTAATATAGAAGATAAGTGGGCTGGCAGGCACTATTAGAAACTATTCCGATATAGTTCAGATAGTAGATAGAAACTCTAAAATCAGGTTGGAGGATAGGGAAAGGGAAGTTCAAGGCCTATCGCAGCAGGTGCACTAACTGAAAAAGTACAAGAGCTCTGAGAGTTTCCATCCCGATTCTTAGTTGCGTAAGACAACAATAAAGTTGAGAAGTAGCCAGGATATGATGATCCAGCTGAGAGTTTCAAACAGCAGCCTGACCAAGAAAAACAAATAGCTCGATAGCCAAGTAATAGAGCTCAATAAGAAGCTTAAGGTCACTCATTTTAAATACATGAGCCTTGAAATCTAGAACAAAAAACTGAAGGAAAGGCTTCTTTAAACTTAAAAGAGGCACATTCACTAAGTTCAAAAACACAAAGAGGATAATGATAAGATGAGGGAGTCAATTCAAAAGATCAACTAGCGGGTTGAGAAATGCATAGTTCACTCCGGCAGTTAGGTTTCCCCTCGATAAAATTACTTGACTGACCTGGTAGCTAGATATAAATAGGATGTGTAATAACTAACCAGAAAGTTAGCCTACGCATAGGGAATAATCGGAGGGGCTGGCATGAACCAGTACGGCAGTGAGTAGCCTACTTTGGACCGAGAGCAATCTATTAAAGGTATGATTGAGAAGGATATTTCCAGTTTAGTAAAAGAAGGATGATTTGTATGTTACGAAGTATAAATGTTCAAAATAAAAGGCTTTTAGGATGGGCAGCATACCCTAAACTCAGTTTTTTATTCACTAAATCTATCTCATGCAGATACCCTTTCCGACCAGTATCAGTCGTAAATTTGACCTCGCTCTTGGATTTCGTCTGCTGCAGCTCCTAGATCTTTTGTTTCTGCTATTAGATCTTTTTATTGTAGATCTCTTGTAGTTCATCTACATTCTATTTGAGATGAGTCAAATTTGACTGATAGTTGCTAAGCCTTTCGTCCAATTCCTAAATGAAGAGCATAAAACCTTTTTCTTGATGGCGGAGTCTTGAGAGGAGACTATCATTTAAAAGACTGAGAATCCAATCAGAATGCCGTAGATCATAATTTCGTAGAAAATCTCAATTCCCTTTTCCAACGCTAACTAATCATTCAGAGGTTTAAAAGTGAATGCTGACTGCATCTTTAGGAACCTTCTGTTTATGCTCATTTCAATACGGTGGTAAAAGTTTCCTGTATTAGGGGATGGTCTACCGAAACGGATGAAAAATAGTTTGAGGATTCCTCCCTAGGCTGACTGGTTAGAAATGTGGTACCTACGGGTGTAGTTTACTAGAGGACGGGCAAACACTCTTACGATAAGTGAGAACAGTTTGTAAAAGGGCAGCATTAATATCCTGTCTTAAATTTATCAATATCCACACCTAATAAATACAATAGTATTTAACCACTCAGTCACTCTTTTTAGATGTCTCCTATGGGATCGAACATGATTACAAATTGGCATGTTAACTTGGTTGTTCTGTAAAGTAAAGTACGAATCAATTTTGAATCTTACTTAGCAAGAAAGACTATTAAAGGCTTGTTTGCATACAGAGGAAACTGCTACCCCTTCCAATGTTTAGAGATACACAAAAAAGACTACTCTACAATCAAATGCTTAATGGTATTAAATGAAATGGTAATATACACTAGATATTAGGCTATGTTGTTTCAGCTAAAGCTACTGATAATAAATCATGTATTAATACTTAATGTATCCATTCATGCAGCATTTTGTACTGCATCGTTTCTAGTTACTTCTTTGCATTCCATTTTACTGGTCCTCTCCAATAAATTACAAAACAATATTTGTGAAGTTTAAATGCAATAAGATCATTTATATTTCTTATATATGTCTACATTCCTCTCTAAGATTGTCTAAACTGAGCCCAAAACTCGTTTGAAAGCCTACCTTTAAATATACACCAACTTTCCATTTGTCTGAATTAATAAAATATTACAAGAGCAGTTACAGAAGCTTGCCTGGGAACATCCTTCAATAGAGCCAACTCCCCAAAGTAGTCTCCCTCCTTGTAGTTTAGAACAGTCTTCTCCATACCCTTCGAGTCCTTTTTTATTGCTGCGAACTCTCCCTTCACTACAATATAGAATTTATCTCCAGTCTATCCTTATCTGATTACATAGTCGTTCGTGTTTACATTCAAGTCTTTAAGCACATCAGAAATTTGATTTCTTTCGTATGGATCCATCGATTTCAATAGCTAGACTTTGGATAGAACTTCATCGTAAACCTTTCTTCTCTTCTGAGCAGCGTCCTTAACTATGTTATTGAACGTCATCCGGTCAAGCGCAAACAAAACTGAATCCTTCTTAGCGATGATTGTTGCAGCTCTCGGGGCATTGTATAATAGAGACAACTCTCCGAAGGCTTCTCCAGGCATATATACCTTCAGATGCTTTTCCTCGCCCTCCTTAAACTTTTTGAAGCAGTCAAGCTCACCACTATCAACAACGTACAGTACATCTCCATCCTCCCCCTGAGAAATGACTTTTTGTCCTGCTGTGTATTTTTTCTCTTCCATAGCATTAATTACGATGCTCGTCTCATTTTACTCTAAGGATCTAAACAGGAAGGACTCCTTCAACCTTGTCAAAATCCGCGTTCTAACGTCTTAGGCCTTCGGTATTACTCTAGGTTTGAAATCTTCCTTCTTATTGTAGTTTCCATAGGCTTCGGCACTCACTCCGCTTCTACCTTTAACCTTGGTCTTCTTGTTTGTTGGAGGGAGTACGGGTGCAGGAACATCATCAGCCGACTCATCTCCACTAAGATTTTGTTTGATTTATTTGCGGGACGTATCCTCAAACCATTTTTTACAGTATTCGGGAAGGGCCTGCTTGCTGGGTCTGTTTCTCAGGAGATCTGCAACCAACAACTCGAGGTATGGATTAACAGTTTATTTGAGGTACTTCTGCATTTCTTCCTTTTTGCTCATTTTAAACTTCAGATTATATCAATAGAAAACCAATTCGAAGGATTAATTGACAGAGTAAAGTTTTTATAACATCTATATGTATTAATCACAATATAAAATGGTTAAGACAAAACCAACCAAAAGCGTTATCTTCTGTCATTTAGAGTTTCAACATCCAGAGTCCCCATTACTTAATATGTGTGTAAGAAATCGACAAAGCTATTTGAAGACAAGGTTAGAATAATATAAATCAGAATTCTATTCCAACCTCCTATCAAATTCTTCGATGAAAAATAATCGTACGCAGATTGAGTTAGACAAATAACTCAGGCAGCAATACAAACTCATTCGGGTGCTCGGATAGGGTTGCTTCGGCATTGTCTACGAGGCAACATCATTAGCGACTGGCAGAACTTGCGCTCTTAAATTAGAGCCGCTGAAAGCTAAGAATAAAAATACACTCTCCAAATAATACAATGCTCTGCAATAACTGGAAGGGGTGTCAGGAATCCCCAGAGTGTATCGGTTTGGTTGTACAAGTAGTTTTTATTATCTTGAACTGGAACTCCTAAAAACTGATATTGGAACAGTATGCGAGAAAACACATCAATTTTAGATTGGTTGGGTATGCAGATTGGGAGCACGTATCCTATAAATATTGGAAGGAGTGCACAAAAAAGGAATCGTTCATAGAGACCTCAAACCTCAGAACTTCATGCTTGACTCTGCCAGTAAGCTATACCTGATAGACTTCGGCATATCTTCAAAGTTAAATTTAAAACCAGATGCCAGTAGAAAAACATCTTTCGTCGGTACATCTCAGGATAGTTGTAGGTACACCTCGGTATGCCAGCAAGAATGCACATTTGAATGTAGAACTAGGTCCGGGTGATGATATCTAGTCGATGCTCTACATACTCATTTATCTGGCTAATAAGCACCTGCCATGGATAGGCATTCAGAAGGATTCGAAGAGAAGTCAACTAACCAAGATTCTGCAGGTTAAAAAAGCTACCACCATAGAGTAGCTTTGCGATGGACTTCCGCCTTGCTTCTATGAGGCTTTCAAGTACATAACTTCGGGACCCTAGTAGATCGATTACAACTACCTCATCCAACTATTTTATGACCAGTACTCCATTTTGGAAACAACCTGCTTCTAGGATAACCTACCTACTGCTTCCGCCATACCGATGCTCAGAGCCAAATCCCTAACCAAAACAGTCGAATAATTCAAGTCCAAATCATATCCAACAGACAGGAACATGAAGAGTCAAATTGCCCGTAGCTCATCTATAGAAGTGTACTGGGCACCCACAATGATGCTACTGACAGTGCCATCAGCCGAGCAGTTTCTTAACGGTTCTATTGGCAGCATGAGGAGTGGGTCGTTCCAAGTATTCGGCTCTAACTGCAGCACCATAACATCCAATTTAACAGCAGAGATTTTCGACTAGAATCTGCAACCTTCTGACAGCGTAGTGGAGAGGATGCAGAAGTTAAAGACCAGGAGAAAGTTCTAGAGGTTTGGTGTTTAATACTGATATATTGTTGAGGAGACAAACCACTATTACTCTTATTATCTCTCGTTTAAATACTCATGATTGGCATTCCAGTCAAGCTGCTCTACGAAGCCAAGCACCACATCGTCACCGTCTAGATGAAGACAGGCGAGCTATTCAGAGGCTACCTCGCCGATGCTGAAGTATATTGTGTAGGTAATTTAGGATACCATGAATGTTCGGCTCGATGATGTTACAATGTTCGCCAGAGACGGAAGATCGATGCCTATTGAACAGGTGTACCTCCGAGGAGCTCAAATAAGGTTCGTCATCGTTCCGTCGATGTTTAAGCATGCTCCTATGTTCAAGAGAGTTAAGGCACAGGCCAAGCAGAGAATAACTCAACAGATGCGAGACAAATATAAGAAGGCAAGAGACTTAATAGTCAACTCCAAGCAATAGAAGAGACTTACGCTGTGATATATTGCTAATGTTCTCTTTCTTCAGATACATTAACTTAGTGTTGGCGGGTCTTAGCGTTCTACTTTAAAATAAGTTACCACAATGGATATAGTATGCGGGGGTTGATCGAATAATAGTGAAATAAGATGTCAAAACAAAACCGATGTATGGAGCACCAACAATAAGTGGTAGCCTTGTGCATCGATGATAGCTGCACCAAGAAGGTGAAAGCAGTATGTCCTCTTTAGTTGTACAACTAGCACCTCAATCACAAGTTTTAAAACATCTCGAAAGTTCATTCAGAGTGGTCACTCTACTCCTCTGACGTACGGGAAGTGGGAGAGCATGTGAACCGATAGAACGTGATGAAGCATATGGATGCAATCATAAACTAGTTGATGACGAAAGTGAGGGAACACTTATTCTTATTGAGGAAGGAGTTTGAGATGAAGATGGCTGCTTACTTCGATAGTAAACCAGTGAGCAAAATAAGGACAGCATTGACGGGTATCCAGAAGTGCCTGGACTAGAGATACCTGGATTTGAGTCATGAATAGATCGAGCAGGCTAAGTTTTTCATATAGGTTTATGGAATGAAGAAACTAATCAATGACACTCAATCTCAACGAACTAACTTCCAGAAGGAGATACTGATAGCATTTTCCAAGCTAAAGTAGGAGATGTTTATGGACTATCCTAAATTCAATGCTCTATTCAAAGCCAAATAGTATGAATACTGCGATGTGATTAAAAACCAGAAGCAGGAACTAGAGACACTACGATAACAGTATAAGATCGCCAGTACTGGACTCGATGGGATAATGTAACAGAATAAGCAGCTAAACTACGAACTAAACAGAACCAAGAACTAGCTATCGAATAAATAAACTGCCTTATCAGATACCTAATAGAAACTCAAACTCATCACCAAGAAGTACAACGAACAGGCAGAACAGGCTATCATCAAAGCGAAACAAATCCAAACTAAAAATATCTTTGGAGTTTATGCCAGTAAGAGTCTATTCAGAGTCAACGATAGGGTAGTCAGGACTGGGGATAAACCCACTGAATGGCCAACCTTCGCAGATGTTGGTGACGCTAAAGGTAAGGTATGGGTGAGAGTTAATAGATTCGATGTGGGAGGGTGGATACTGTTAGGATTAATGAGGAGAACACAAGTAGAGAGGAACGAGTACGAGTTCGACAATTATAAGTTGGTGGGTCACGGTACCTACATGATGGATAACAACCGATGGACCTACTCAGACACCGAATAGACTGTCAACTGCAAAGCCTTAGGTTTCGAGTTCCACCAGGGAGACATAATCAAGATGGAGGTATTCGAGAAAGAGAACATCCTAAGATTCGCCAAGATGGTGTACGGATGGGAGTAGGATAAGTTTTAGATGAAGTTCGACCCCAAAGATGGTAAGGACGCCCTGTGCTTTTGTGTAGCTATTAAGGGGGAGCACACTGAAGTAGAACTGATATGAGGTTAGATAAAATTTATGTATTAAAATAAGAAGCGTAAAGGGCTGCCCCGACAGCCACTTCCCACTGTCATGGAACTTACCACAGAAAAGAAGGCCTTACTAAGATAGAGGGAGAATCTCAACCATAGAAGGTAGGCACTACCAGAGAGTACCAATCAGTCACTTTCATCTAAGATGATCCAACAACTAAAACCACTCATCTAGTAGATTGTACGAGGAATCCAGCAAGAATCAGGTCAGATAAAGCATGGACTAAGCAATATAAAATAGTTGCAGACGAGTGTGATACAGTAGTTAGAAGAGAACAGCATTTAGAGGGTGTAGCAGCGAACACGCATAAATAAGCTGATGGAGCTGAGAGAGATGGTTGATGAGTTGGTGGAGGAATCAGCAGGATAGAATTCATAGCCTGAACCAAGTTCCAAGAAGCTTACTAGGAACAATAGTTCTGCAATAATAGGTAGTACAAGAGAACAGAAGATTACAGTAGGTAGGCAGATATAAGACTTGTAGGTGATATAGGCGAAAGTGTTTAAGTAGATTCTGACGCTGAGAAGCTAGAAACTGCAGCTGATGAAATAACTAAACGAATAGACTAAACGAGCCAATGGAGCCATTAGGTAGCTGAAACGATACGAAAAGGATGGGAAAACTAATAGGGAGTACCCCCTCATAAAGAAAGAGTCTTCTGAGAAGGACTCTATAATATACAAACTCAAACGAGAGTAGAATGTTGGAAAGCTCAAAAAGATACCAGAAACCTAATACCCTCATATTCCTCATATTGGGGATGCAAAATAGAGGCAGATAATTTAGCTACAGAACATAGTCTAGAATCTGGAGGCTAAACTCAATAAAGCGTTGCAGCATCTAGAGCTAATAACCAACTTTGGGGCAGAGTAGTACTTTAAAAGATAGATTTAGACTCTGCAGGAACAACTTAGAGTAGAACAGGATAAGAATACTAGATTGGAGGCTGGTGTGGAGGAGGCGTACAGATAGCAGAAGGAGGTGATTGAACAGCTGAAGGCAGATAATGAGGAGCTGAGGATGCAAGCGATTGAGATACTTCACCATCCTGAAAGGAAGAAGGTATATATGGTACGTATTAAAGAGCTGGAGGCTCAGATCACTAAATAGAACGCTGCAAAAAACAGGTTTCTGGAGGAGTACAGCGAGTTTAAGGAGGAATACGTAAAATTAAAGAACGACAATATTAGGATGGTTAAGAGAATAGAGCAACTTTAGAACAGTATTATGGCCAAGAACTAGAGGAGCCCTGACCACGCCCCAGAAGTGGAACCTTTCCAACCAACTCCTATATAGAAACCACCCAAATCGAAAGCATAAGCGGAATAGTAGATAAAGGTATGGACCAGCTAGTTCAGCCGATTAATGTCACACTCAGCTTGATTATACTCACATTGTATCAATTAATTGCATAATTATTGAACTGATTGGTAAACAATATGCTGTTAAATCAGTTAGAGAATGTGTTGAACCCTAACTTTCCGAACTGCCTTTTGAGTATCGAGGATGGGGATTACTTTGCAGGACTCTTGCGGGAGTACTTCTTGCTTTCTTAAATTTCGACTGACTCTTCTATTTCATAGTTGAGGGCTCTACTAGTAGTTCTTTACTGAGCCTTTTTAGTATTCACATACGAGTGTTTCTAACTAATCTATCTATTTTTCTACAGGTTGGTCAGCCTACTCTACTTCGCAGAAGGAGTCTCTATTTTGGGTAGGTTATGCTCAGACTGAGAGTACAATTGCGACATCCTCGATACGACCTGAGGGAATGGCAGAGGCTGCTGCTGCGGAGTTTTCGACTCATCGAACTACTTGTTTCTTTCGTACAAGTCTACATTAGGACTAGCGTAGTTCTTCTTACTTTATGACCCAGAACGACTGCGCTTTTTGTTCTTCTCTACCACAAACACATCCCCCTCAACAGTAATAGTGTCTGTGTCAAAGAACCTCACCGGTTTAGGTCTAGCCTCAGCTAGCTATTTGATATAGATATCAAATTGTTTTTGGGACTCAGCATAGTACTAAGGTTTGAGAACTTGTTGCTGGTACTTTATGAAGCTCTCAGTCCATATGCACTGGTCTAATTGACGCTTGATTTAAACCCTCATGGTTAGAAGCTAGTCAACCTTCACTTTGCTTAACCGATTGAGTTAGGCAATAGCCCTTTCGAATTTGTTTTTGAGAGTGGTGTAGTGTTACTGGGTGTTTTCTCTGATCTGTTTTATAAATCCCTCCAATTTGTTCAAGTCACTAGTTAGCTACTCCTTCTTTTTAGCGCTGTACCGTGGGTTTTAGAGCTATTTTTCCTTGTAGTATTTCTATATCAGCATGGGGGAATGGCTCGATTTGTCAGCAAGCGAATGGTCACCTGATAGTGTGCACTACACGCACAGGAACCTGCTACATTCAGTACAATAAACTGTAAGAATTCTGTTGTGCAGTGGACATTTACCCAGAGAGTTAGTCTTTGATAGGGGGTCTCTCACATGGTTGATCATTAGCTTATCCTTGTGGTGCATTATATTACACTCACTACAGAAGTATGCCTCTTACTGCTTGCAATAGGCAACAGCCACTCTCTTCTCGCATTTGCTGCAGACCACTTACCTGGGATTGTATTACTTTTATTTGCTAAGAGTGAAGGTAATTTAGTATTGGATGACGTACTGGTTGCGGCTCTTAAGAATGTAGTTGTGTTTGTATAGGGAGGGTTGATCCTCCTCTGACATCAAATAGGCTGAGTCATAGCCCTAGGGGATGTTCTCTAACAGATCGTAGTCTGCCTCCGAAATGCAAAACGAGTCTCCAATAGCTATTCTCATCAACAATAGGGAGTATCTCTTGCCCATCGGTTCCCCCTGAGTATCGACTACCAGGTGCCCTGTCTGAAATATGAGGCTTCTCATCTCAGCCTTTTTACTAAATATTTTCTTAAATTGCTGATCGTCCAGTTCAGTGGTTTCGATGCAAGCATCAGCAATAGGTTTCCCCTACCTAATAAATGAAGTACATGGTATTGAGATTGCATATCCTTAATCTATTGTAAGGCTGACTAGAATCTGGAGATGGAGACAGGTGTGGCTGCTGGAAGCCCCAGGAACAGTTGGAGGCGGTATTAGATGTGGGACCACTCGATAGTTCCCTTCTCAACGTTGCTTTTGATATTGTTCATGTTTATTTTAGATAATATTTAATATTCGCCAGGATTCCTCTATTCTCCCTGTTCCGAGAACGTAGTGGAGTCCTCTCCATATAATTCGTTAATAATCGTATCAACAATCTAACTTAAAACTCTTTTATTATCTTACATATACTGGAATAGCCTATTTCTGTCATTCGGCCACCATCTAACACTTCACTCAAGAAGTTACTATTAAGATTTTAACAGTAAGTAGATAGGATTATTAATGCGATTGTTTACCCACCGAAATAATCTTTAATGAACGGTCCATCAGAAACACAAATACTGCCTAACTCGGATTCACCAGTTAAAGGCAAGAAGTAGTAGCAGGAGGAAGATCCCACTCTAAAGAAGGAGCTCGACCCTGTGGGCTTCTGCTCACTTTTTAGGTTCGCTGATCGAACCGATATTATAATGATGATTGTTGGAACCATAGCTGCTGCTGCCACAGGGGCTGCTATCCCTGCTTTCTCACTCTTATGGGGTAACATGACAGATTCTTTCGGTGACAGCACCAACAGTCCCGACACAATGGTGGAGAAGTCCAAACAGGTCATGTACAACTTTTTGGAGATAGGAGCAGGAATATTCGTGTCTTCGTGGCTCATGTTCTCCTGCTGGATGATCTCCGGATAGAAACAAGCAATCAGGTGCAGGAAGATCTACCTCAAAACACTACTGGAGCAGGAAATCGGTTGGTACGATAGGGTCAACCAGGCCTAATTATCGTCTAGGTTCGCAAGTGAGACATCAGCTTTTCAAGGGGCGATTGGCTAAAAGGTTGCTACCTTTATTATGACCATCGCGATGTTCATTTCAGGGTTTGTTATTGCTTACATCAAAGGATGGAAGTTAGCTCTCGTTATCACCTCTACTATGCCTGCCCTGGCGATATCAGGCCTCATCTATATGAACATCGTCCAAAATAAGGATAAAAAACTATCGGCTTCCTATGCCGTTGCTGGAGGTTATGCTTAGTAGGCTATCGGAGCTATTAAGACTGTCAAGTCCCTGGTAGGAGAGTAGCATTAGTCAATCAAATACAAAGATGAACTCGTCGCAGTGGCCAAAAAGACACTGTCTAATACCATTTGGACAGGGGTCGGAATAGGGCTCATCCATCTGATCATGTTCGCTTCATACTCCCTAGGTTTTTGGTACGGAGGAAAGCTTATCTCTGATGGAGATCTTAACGGCAATTCTGTATATACACCAGGAGAGGTATTAGTAGTTTTCTTTAGCATATTGACAGGAGGGTTCAACATAAGTCAGATTACCCCTTGTATGAAAAAATTTGCCTAGGCCCAGCAGGCAGCAGCTAAAATCTATGCTGTTTTAGACAGAGAACCTACAATTAGAGACGACCCAAGCCTACCAATAATATAACCTTTGAAGGGAGAAATAGAGTTCAGGAATGTAAGTTTCGCATACCCCAAATAACCAAATCGCAAAATCCTCGATAAAATCAACTTCAGTTTAAAACCAGGCCAGAACATAGCTTTTGTTGGGGACTCAGGCTGTGGAAAATCTACTATCATGCAACTTCTTATGAGATTTTACGACCCTGACCAAGGGTAAGTTCTGTTGGATGGGTACAATATCAAGAACCTCAGTTTGAAGTGGCTAAGATAGAACATAGGATATGTGGGACAGGAGCCTGTGCTATTCGCCACCACAATTAGATAAAATCTACTGTTGGGCAAACCTACAGCAACTGAAGAGTAAATTAAGAAAGCTTTAGAAAAGGCAGAGGCGTTGAGATTTGTCATCTAATTAGCAGAGGGGTTGGATACAGATGTCGGTCAAGGAGGAGGAAAACTTTCGGGAGGACAAAAGCAAAGAATTGCAATTGCTAGGGCTATTTTAAAGAACCCGAAGATACTGCTGCTTGACGAGGCAACCTCAGCACTAGATAATAAAAATGAGAAGCTCGTACAGTAGGCTTTGGATAAAATAGCAGCTTCCCATTAAAATTAAAGAACAACAATTTCAATTGCTCATCGTATTGGAACAATAAAGAATGCTGACGAAATATTGGTTATAAAGAATGGAAAAGTCCAAGAATCTGGGAAATTTAAGAATTTGTAGAGGTTTAAGGATTACGAGCATATTTAGGAGTAATAAAAAATGGTAAGAAAACCCTCCGATGTAACCCCCGAAATGATCGCAGATTAAATACCAGCATTATAAAGTGAAGAGAAGAAGCTAACCAAATAGTAGAAGTAGAAGAAGGAGTAGGAGGAGCTCGTCAAAAAGTATTAGGATGATATATTCAAAAGACTCTTACAATATACGAAGGAGGACTACTGCTACCTAATCTTGGCTGTGATAGCTGCTCTTATCAACGGAGTTTCTTTCCCTTTGTTCAGCCTGTTCCTAGCTAGGATGATAGAGGTACTCACTTATCTGCAGTTTAATTTACCAGGTAATACTCAGGACGACGTCAATATGCAAGCACTCATATTTTTACTTATTGGTATTGCTACCTTTTTGGTGTTCTCAGTTCAAGTATCATTGTTTGGGATTGTGGGAGATCGAGTTACCTTTAGAATAAGGACAAAGTGCTATGAGAAAATACTTAAAATGCCCATATCCTGGTTCGACATACCCAAAAATAATGCTGGAAACCTGACAGCTCGGCTTGCCACAGACTGCCAGAAAGTCAACGGGCTAACTACCACCAACGTGGGAATTCTCTTCCAAAACATTAGCTGTCTCATAACAGGAATAGTGATTGCTTTTGTATATGAGTGGAGGATAACTCTCATTACTCTTGCACTTATACCCCTGATGATGATATCTGGTATGGTTCAAATGAAATTTAATATGGGGTTCAGCTCAGAAACAGACTAAGCGTACAAGGGTAGCGGCAATCTTGTAACGGAATCTATGATGAACATCAGAACAGTTACTTCTTTCGGAGTCTAAAACTCAGTGCAAAATAACTACTCAAAACTCCTCACAAAACCTTACGAGGTTGCCGTTAAGAAGGGAAATGTATCTGGACTGTTGTATGGTGTATCTCAACTGGTTATGTTCGTAATCTTCGCCATAATCTTCTACATAGGGACTCTGTTCGTTAGAGACCTCGGAGTAAAATTTGTGGATGTGTTTACAGCTATCTACGCCATAGTCTTTGCTGGGATGACAGCAGGAAACAATTTCCAGTTTATGTCTGAGGCAGGTGCAAGCAAGGTGGCAGCAGCCAACCTGTTCTAAATACTGGACCAAAAGGACTAGGATTAGTTGCAAGAAAAGAGCAGCAAGATCAAAGAGGGAGGAACCAAAGGAAACATTGAAGTCAGACATCTAAAGTTCAAGTATGCTCAGAGGAACTAATACGTATTTTAGGATCTAAACTTAAAGATTTAGGCTGGGAAGAAAGTAGCGTTTGTAGGGCCCAGTGGCTGTGGGAAATCAACTATCATCCAAATGTTACTGAGGTTTTACCAACCGGAAAGTGGGCAGATTTTGTTGGATGGGGTGAACCTTGAAGACTATGATATATACTATCTGAGGAGTTTGTTTGGAGTGGTCAGTCAGTAGCCTGTTCTCTTCAATACTTCGTTCAAATCAAACATCAAATACAATCTCTAGGACATCACAGACTAACAAATAGAAAATGCTGCTAAGCAGGCAGAAGCACTCAGATTTATCATGGGTGATTAAAAATTGTAGGGAGATCTCGACAAAAAGCCATAGAAGCCTGAAGGCTAACCAAACAAGTAAAAACTAAAGTAGTAGGAATAAAAAACTGGATTTGATAGATGTGTTGGAGTTAAGGGCAGTCATATATCAGGAGGACAGAAACAGAGAGTGGCGATAGCTCGTACTATTCTTCGAAATCCACACATTTTGCTGTTAGACGAGGCGACATCTGCCCTCGACAGTAGAAATGAAAAGCTAGTCCAGAGCTCCTTAGACAGCATTATGAAGAACAAGACATCAATTTCCATAGCCCACCGATTCGAAACGATAAGCAACAGCGACACCATCCACGTATTTAAAAATGGAAAAAGCGTATAACAGGGGAACTTTAATCAACTCATCTAGAAAAAGGGATAGTTCTATAAACTACAAGCAGGCTATCATTGATGAGTTTATTGTATGTGGTTTGTTTTTAAATATTCCCGAATGTCTAATCTGCATACTGGACACTTCACACTTATATCAAACCATTAACCTAAGCAGGTTTTGTGTGCCATATGCTTACAAGGAAGCCTCAGTATGATTTCGTCTGTAACGTAGGGGCTGATGCATACTGGGCAGCTTTGACTAGTTCTTCCTATCCTCATGGCTGTAAGTCTTTTCCGGTGTTTCCTTTTGAGCCCTCCGCTGGGCACACCATTAGATAAAGGATAGCTAAAGAGTTCTTAAGCTGGAATTTATAAATCTGGTAGCTGAGACAATTAGTTCATAATATTTATTAAAGAGTTATGTAAAGCTCATCAACATGCATTCTCTGCTACGAGAAAGCTACTGTTATTGGATTAATCCCCTGCAACCACAAACCCATCTGCCACGGCTGTGTAATAAAACTGGTATAGAAGGGCTACTATAGTTGCCCTATCTGCAAGGTAATACTTCAATGAATGTAGGCTGCCAGTAAATCCATTCTTTTCACCACTAATCTTAAAGACGATTATTAAGTACAATAGAAAGGTACGCTACTCAAAAGCAACGTAATGATTCGAAATGATTCAGATAAACCCAAACTACGTATTTACGTGCAAATAGTCTCGGAATATTGTTGAAAGGTAGAGTTTATTTATCTGCTCGTTCTCCAGCTGTGGCTACTAGTTCAGTTCTCTTAATGGGCTCAAAAAGCACTTCAATGACCTTCATCGTCGACTTTTCTGCTAACTTTGCCTGTAGAATAGGAAATGTCTGCTCAGTTAACAGATACTTTATAGTTAGCCATAATATAATTCGCATATGGCTGATGGGTAGAGTGAGGATTCAGGTGTGATCACCCTTTACCATCCCTTCTGTGAGTTCTGTAGGCAGAGGTTCTACGACTAAGATGTATTTTTAAAGCATCTGAAGAGCCATGAGCAGTGTCACTTGTGTGCTCGGAAGTCTGGCAACAAGTACTTATACTACAAAGACTACAAGACGCTGGAAAGCCATTTTGATGCTTCCCATTTTATGTGCAAACACAACGTGTGTCTGGATAGAAAACTCCAGAACGTATTCGCGACAGAATAGCTGAGAGAATTCCACTACGCGTAGATGCACATGGGCCAGAATTTCTCCAAGAAGGCTAAACGAAACTTTGATGCTATGGAACTAACAGGTTTCAACCAACACAACTAATAATAAGAATAGGAGAAGAAACCCAAGGATGGACTGGGAAAGAACTTCGAGAAGGAGTTAGTGAGCATATCGAAGAAGATAGAACTAGTGAACCAGGTACATGCTGACGGTGTTGTGGATATCAGGTAACTCTTACCATAAAGATGCGCTTCTACTAAGTTTCTAACGATGCTCGAGATAGTTGATAGGGCGAAGGAACGAATGTATAGTTTGTAGCACCATATCCCATCGCAGTAGAGTATCGACATTTTCAAACCTCTCAATATGAAGAATATTCCTAAAGCCTCACTTATGGACCTCCTTGAAGGTCTTTATAATTATCAAGCCGGAACCCCAATCAGGAAAACCTTTTTCGATGGAATGAGCGAGATACATTAATACTAACATTATTGTCAATATCTGGAGGGACTCATTGCTGGTGACTATCCAGTGTTGTTTTTCTATGTGTTTCCCCAGCTCATTAGATTCTTCAAGGACACTAACGAGAGGAAAATCTATATGGACAACTACTATGTGAAGAGACTCAGCCAACTACCTACAAAAGCACCATTACTAATAACTGAATACAAAAGTTACACCCAGCTGATCAGAGCCATTAAGAGCGGTGTTTAGGAAATAATAACCTCCAGAATTCAACACGGCAGAATAGACCTTAAAGTGTATTTGGAGCAGTTGAATGGAGATTCTGAGCACAGAGATAAAGACAGTTTCTTCGTAGCCAAAGATAAAGTTAAGCACCTGTACCACATGGTTTAGAAAGTTAAAACCAAATAGCTTTTGAAGCTGAACTGGTTACTAAAAGTTGGGATGTCCCTCAGTACCCACGAGTACATAACTAAGAATATTTTCCTCTCTCCTAAAGGCCAACTCTCCTAAATGTTAGCCTGTATGACCAACAACGAACTGGCACTGTTGTACTGCTACTTTAAGATTGTTTAGTTGGCGATAACTGACAACCAGAGGTTCA
>JAOXNN020183006.1:0-25690 GCA_028571205.2 Hydropsyche betteni | reverse complement strand
CTTTTTTGTAGGCTTGTTACATTGATTTACGTTTAAGTAACTATTAGCTACGCTTGAGGAAGTTTTAGTTATTATAGCGAACTACTCCTCCAAAGAGAATAAGGGCCCCTCTCAAGTTAGCCTCATCCCCTTCGCTTAAGTACTAGGCTAGTGCCAACATGCACTCTCCATCTCGAACTAGCATTTAACCTAGCTGGTCAGTGGGCTAGGGAGGGTATTTCTCTACTGAAAGGTGCTCCAGCATGATTTGGGGGAAATCCTGATAATACAAATGTTTGTTGTACTCTCTACACTTGGAAATGATGCTGTTAAGTTGCTGATAGATTGCTCTAGAGGCTATTGATACAGAATACTCATCGAGAGTCCTCTGGTTTGTTTACTTGGCTACTGACTCTTATTGAGTTTGAATCTGTTAGTTTTAGCTAGAGTGTTCGATGGGCTAGTTGGATGGGAGAGTTCTATCGTATTTTTACAAACTAACTACACTCTTAGAAGTCTCCTAAGACTCTACCATCGTAACGAGTGTATTTTGTGAATTTCTTGAAGGATGAGCAACTGAAGCAAGGGAAGAGCGACGCAACTATCGCTTAATTGAGGCTTACTCTGTTCCTTTAAGTTTGCTATTTGAGGGCTATTCATTTGTGCCACCCACTTGTCGTTTGGAATTTGAATCAGTCATTCTTTAACTATTTGGTTTATAATTAAAGCACTAAGCAAGTATTTAAAGATAGTTTATGATGTAACTCACTTAGCCAATAAATTGCAAATACCATCAAACTAGTGTTGTGGGGAAGGTGCCTGTTGACTGGTTGCTGGAGAGACTTGAAAGTGAAGTGCCCTCTGTGATTGAAGTAATCACTGTGTTTGATGATGTAGGAGCTACTCCAGTCAAAGCTGATTTAATCAAATTAATACCTCCTAGGCTACCGGTGTTACTACCTGAACTCAAATTTGATACTGTTAACGAACTGGTGTCGCTAGTCAATGAAGAAGTTGAAGGTTGAGATATAGTGTTGGAGCCAGATGAAGTCAAGCTGGAGGATGATACCGAAAAGGAGGAATCTGAGCTTGAAGATGTCAAAGAGGAGCTTAAGTCTGAACTTGAACTTGAACCTGAACCTGAGTTTGAGCCTGAGCTTGAACCTGAACTTGAGCCGGATCCGGATTACGATAAGCTTGAAGATAAAGTAGTTGAACCAGTGCTACTAAGTGAGCCTCCTGAAGAAGTTGAACTGCCTGCCTGTGCGCTACTAGGATTCACGTTTGTTTCACTGCCTGATGAACTTGCACTAGTTGTTACGCCTGCTCCAACTGCTCCAGCAACTGTAGTTGTTGGCATTGCTGACAAAAGTGGAGCAGTTGCGAATGGAATGTTGCTTCCGACCATTAGTCCAGATGATCCTGCTCCAGAAGTAAAGCTTCCAGTTGATGGGAAGGTGGAACCTGAAATGGTTGAACCAGCAGATAGAGAACCCAGAGTGGTTGATGGTGAGCCTACCGGAAGGAAACCTTGGCTACTGATTCCATTAATTATTGTTTGAGATACAACTGGATCATTGGTGACTCCAATAATCAAGTCGGTACCTGTAGTCAGTAAACATGTATCTCCCATAAGAATAGCACCATCTGCACATGTCAGACACGCTCCAGTTGCTGTAAATGTTCTGCATAGTGGGTTGATGAACTGACTGATGTCTTGGGTGATAATGAGGGTAACTCCGTACTGTTGGTTGAGGTTCCTTAAAACTTGTTGTAGTGTAGCCATAGCTTGAGGAGTAAGCTGGAGTCCATTCATGGTTAAGAAGTAGATGGGACCTCTCTGGATGGTCGACTGAGGTGTGATCATCTGGCCATCAGACATAACCAGTACGATCTGCTGTTGTTGGGATACTCCTTGATTGAGGTTGTTTATTGTTTGCCAGAGGGAGGATAGGAAACTAGGGTTGAAGGTTTGGTCGCCTGGCAGGCTTATCGAGGGTGTCTGAGAGTTAATAACGAATCTGTTTATGGTTGTGGTAGTGGTGGTCTGACCACTGTTTCCTTGCTGAGCTGAAATTCTTTGCTGTTCTAACAATCGTTTTGCATCTTCTAAAGCTCTTCTTTCAGCTTAAAGTCTAGCGGCCTATGCTTGGCTTTGTTGCTAAGCAAGGGCTCTTTGTTGAGCAAGTCGGGCTGCTGCTTGTCTTTCAAGTTCGGACTGCTGGAGAATATCATTCATTTGTCTTTATTGATCTACCCTTTGAGCTTGAACCTGACTTGTTTGACTGATTATTCGTTGAGTGGCTTGCTTCTGGGCTTCAGTTAGCCTCGCCTGTTCATCCAGTCTCCTCTGTTAGGCAGCATTTCTATCATCAGCTAATCTTCTCTGCTCAGCCAGTTTCTGTGCCTCAAGTTTTTGAGCCTCAGCTTGTCTCTGAGCCTAAGCTAGACGCCTTGCATCAGCAAGTCTTTGAGCTTAACTTTGACGCTGAGCTTACAATGTTCTTCTTTCCTGTTAGGTACGACTAAATTAGGCCTATTGCCTTTGTTGGGATGTTCTTTCAGCTTCCAGCCTTTTAGCCTAGGCGATTCTTCGAGCCTCGGCAAGTCTAGTTTACTGATCAATTCTTGTCTGTTCTGCGATTCTGCTGGTTTCTTATATTCTTTGAGCCTCTGCCTGACTAATTTGGGCCTGTCTCTGAAGTTGTGCTATTCTCTGGGCATTAGCTGCATTTTGAGCATCATTTTGATTGGATACAGACGAGATAGACTGTTGCTATCGAATTCTAGTCGTCTCTGTCTATTGCCTCAATGTAGTGATTCTTTGGATTTAACTTCGTTGCTGTTCAAGCAATGTTCGCTGGTCTGTTATGCTCTTTTGATCAGTAACTTGCTTTTGTTCGGCTGATTTACGATCATCTGCCAATCTTTGCGCGATCTGTCGGATATTTTACAGTTGTTTGTTAGCATCTGCTAATCTTTGCTCATCGATTGCTCTTTGACTTTGGGCAGTTCTTTGAGCTTATGTTAGTCTTCTCTGCTCTTCAACTCGAGAATTTTCAGCAACTTGCCGTTGTTGGGAAACTCTATCCGACTCTGTTCTCAGTGTCTCGATTATTCTTCTCTGTTCAATTAGAGTCCTTTCCTCATTTTGAGCTCTGATTTAGGATTCTCTTCTCTGTTGTGACAGTCTCTGCAGCTAAATCTGGATGCTCTGTGAGCTTCTCTGAATCTCTAACAGCCTTTGCTGGTATGTTTGCTTCTGGATATCTGACTGTCTTAAGAGTTATTGTATTTTGGTTTGTTGCTCAACTATCTGAAGCTAAATTCTTCGACGAGTTTATTGGATACTCTTTGTTTCGTCAGTGTACTGAGTAGAGAATCGAATGTAATCCTGCTGGGCTTTTTCAAGTGCTATTCTTGTTTCGGCTAGACTCTGCTAAGCTCTCTGTTTAGTTATCTAAGCTGCGTTTCTCTGTTATAAGAGAGTTCTGGCTAATCTCTATGATTCCTGGATGGCTCTGGCTTCCTGCTGTTTGATTTGTTATAGTCTTTGCCTTTCCGCTGCAGCTTGTTGTTCTGCTAGGGCTCTTCTTTGTTGAGCCAGTCTTGTAGTCTACTCAATAATCTTAATGCGGTTGTTTTACTATTCGATGGAGAGACTATTATTGATAATGTTGGTAGTTGCAGTAGTTATTGAAGGGTTGTTAACTGGAGCTGTAGGAGCATTCATCTGACTATTGATATTCTGGATGATTTGTTGTATGATGTAAAGGACTGTTGAAGTTGGAGCCCTACCATCATTAAAAGCGAAATAGAGAGGTCCTCTAATTGATGTAGTGAACGTCGTTGGTAGTCTAAACCCATTAGAATCTATCATGATGATGGGTGGTTGTTGCCCTACATTAGCAAGATTATAAAAATTGAGTGCGTTCTGCAATTGAGTCAATAAATTGACGCTTATAGGGTTTCCAGAGCTAGTTGTAACGAAAACTTGGTTTTGGGTGAGTTGAGGTAGGCTGATAGGGCTGACAGGATTTAAGCTTGAGAATATGTTTTGGTTGAGTTGGCCAATGTTAGTGGAGGTCTGTGCCAAAAATGCTAAGGTTCTGGGAGATAGTTGTTGGTTGTTGTTGGCGAATACATAGATGGGTCCAGGTAATGGTGAGGTGGAAGGAGAGGATAATATTCTGCCATCACTTGAAGCTAAATAGAGGGTTTCTGTTGGGTTGTTAAAGTTAAAGTTGGAGATGGCCTGTATAAGTCGACTCAAAGTATCGATGGAGAGTGGCTGACCATTGTTGGTAGCGAAATATACGGATGTTCGGCCTCCTGTAGGCACTGGGTTGGAAGTGATGGTAAGAGGGATAGAAATGGAGGGTGTGGATATTGTTGTTGGGTTTATAGTAGTTGTAGTTGGGTTTGAACTACTAGTAATTGTTGTAGTTGTAGTCGTTGAACTTGAAGATGAGCTTGGGTTTGTAGTTGATACTGAAGATGAAGGAGTGGTATCCGTACTTCTCAAGCAGAAACCATTGAATAGGCTGAATCCTGTAAAGCAAGCTTGACAGTTACCGTTAACTGGATCCCAAGTGAGACAGTCATTGCTAACTTGTTTACAGATTCCACCAGATAGGAAGTATCGGGGGATGCATCGTTAACAGTTACCACTAGCACCTGATCTCAAGCAGTTTATATCTTGATTTCTTGAAAATGTTGTAGAAAGTCCAGTGCCACTGGAACCCGATGTTGCTGCCGCTCCCATTGATGACGAGCCTGAGAGCGATGAACCGAACGTTGAACTACCCATTGAGCTGGAGGGTGACGTTCCCTGGCTACCTCCAGTAAATGTTGAGGCAGAGTCACCCGCTGACGAAGAAGATAAACTACTCGAAATACTTCGGGTTATTGTACTTGAAACTGAGCCTCCTGTGCTGCTGCTTGAAGGGAAGGAACTCGAACCGAAAGTTGAGCCTCCGAATGTGAAAGATGATGTGGAAGTTGATACACATTCCCCAGTTTGGGTAAGGCTGTACCCAAAGAGGCAGGTAAAGCAACGTCCATCAGTCTGGCTGAATGTAAGGCAGTTAGCGTTGGCTGGGAGACACCTCCCATTAGAAAGGTAATAAAAAGCCAAACACTGTGAACAGGTATCAGAGGGACCAGGAATGAGGCAGTTGGGAGGCTGCCCTAGGAGAGTGGCTAGAGTAGCAGCCAGAACGAGTATCTGGTGGATTTTCATAAAGTTAATTAATATTGGGGACTATGGGGAAGGTTGTTAATAATGCGCTGACAAAAATTATTGGAAGGAAAGTCAGGCAATTTCAAGGATAAACTTTGGTTGAGTTAGTTTGAAAATTAATGGGTTGAGGGTAATTTGGGTAAGCCTAGGAGGCAGCGGATCAGCTGGGGTTTATTTTATCGATTTATCATCAGCGGATCTGTTAATTTATATCGCTCTATGCTCAAATAATATTTCCCTCACTTATTTTGGATTACAGGCTTTTAAGGATATCGGGAGGGTAGACGCCGATTAATTTGTGACTAATTTAATATTTGGAGGTCTAACCTAAGAATAAGGGCATGTTCCGCTGAATAACCTGGTACTTGTGGTGAAACAAGCTGAAGGTTATCCATACTACTTATTTTGTAATACAGATATTTAATAGGTGGTTGAATATAGTTTTGTGCTGGCACTTTGAAAGCTAGAGGCTGAAATCAAGTTTTATTGGACAGTTATACTGAGTTTCACACTATTATTATGAATAGAATTGGCCAGCCGCTCTGCATTTGGCAACAAACATCAGTACTATTCAGAAGCTAAAGATATGGAAAAGGTAGGGTCTGTAACGTGCATTTGAAGATGTGAATAAAATTACATATAGTGGAGGCTAGTCAATTAATAAATTTAGTTGGTAAATTGTATATGTAATTCCAATCAGTAATCACTTGATGGCGGGTTATCCGATAACGCAAACCCTACCCTATTTCCCCTCAAGTATTCTTTTAAATTACCAAAATTATGCATTCTACAGACAAATGACACATCCTTAATACTGTTTTTATATCAAACCCTACCTGCATTGCACAGAATAAGCCTTTCAATAATCAACCAACCTGCTAGAGCCAAATAGAAGTTTCTGTAGATTAGCAGGTAAACTTTTAGATAAGGTTAGGTTATATAGCTGTCAGAGGAACCATAGTTTAGTTTAATAATAAGTGAAGAATACAAATGCAAATTTCTTAAGAAACTTCCCTATAAAGTTTTAGCTGCAGGATATGCTATCTGGCATCCAAACCCTTAGTTTCGTGCTGCCAGTGCCGAGGGTCAGTGGCCTTCTACCACTAACAGTGCCTCACGTCCTGGCTGCACCAACTCTCCCAGCATAACCTCCCATTCATATGCTAAGTCTGCAAACAACCCTTTGGGACTGTACCTCACGAACCCCTCCAATTCAACCTATCGGAACTCTTCAATGCTGACACCCCGTTGCTAAACGATCGTCTAAAATGGCAGTTATTTCGAATGGTGCTGCTAGCTGTCATTTACCGTATGATTATAATCGAGATGTTAGAGGGAGAGCAAGATATCGAGAAAGTGAGTCTGATTTGTGGGGTGACAGCATGGACAGTATGGTTCCTACTACTAACACTCACCACCTTTCGCAGTTTTATGATCGAGTTTCGACAGAATATGGCTGCCATCAAGAGAAATCGTTTTACATTGGCGCCCAACAGAGTTCTGAAGTGATGAATATACTCTCGACTCTCATTCGATTTACATACTGAATTTCTAAATCCAATTTGTTTGGTTATGCTTAGAACTTTATTACTGTTTATTATCAGGGTAATAAATAGTAGATGACTCACACCTTTGAAATAATCGATCTGAAGCTGGATGGGCCTATCGACAAGAAGCGGAAGTTTTATCTAAGCATAAAGGTTTCAGAGAAGTACTGGTTTCGGACGGCAGAGCAATACATCAACGAAAACAAAACTGTTCCTTTCCTCTAAATCAATTAGTTCCAGGTACCGGGCGATCTGATGATCTACTACAATATTTCCCTCTACGAACGGCTGGAGAAAGGTAGCAGATTACTGCAGCAGAAGCTCCTCTTCAAAAGAGATATTGTAATTGAGAGTTCATGTAGAAAAAATAGCAGATTAGTTTTAAGTTCGATAACAATACTGCAGTGCTACACTTCAAGGCGATGGTTACGGGGAATGCTGCAGCCTAGACGTTCGGGCTACTTGAAAAGAAAATGACTGATACTGCTAGATAGTTTGCATAAACGAAGGATGCAAGTAAATTGGAACTGCTTAATATGGGCGGACTCACTTATCGATTTATGAACAGATTGGATCCTCTGGTAGCTGTTAATAACTACGTAAGAGAGGTTATTGGATGGAAGAACCCTCTCCATACTATTCTGGTGGGGTTTATAATCTCCTTCTTCATCCTAAATCCTCGGTTGGGGCTTATGCTACTCGCTGCTGCCCTTCTGTGGCATAAAGATAGTATATTTATGAAGTTGGAGAACTTTTCGCTAAAATCTGCTAATAGATACGTACCTCCTGAAGAGAATCTGAAGCTCATTCAAAACCAGATGAACGCTTTCTGCGATATTTTCGATCATGCTAAGTAGATGATCTTCGGATAGGACAAAACTGAATTTATTGTGCTTCTCAACGCTATAATCGCAGGTGCCTGGCTGCTAATAATAATCCCCATTTTCATTCCTTTCGATATCTTGCTAGTGATCCTACTATGGAGTGGTCTAATAATCGGGTTAGAGGTCTCAAGAATTATGTTCGGATCTCTCAGAAATGTACATAGGAACTTCTTTGAGTACATTAGTGACAGGTTCAGGGATAGTCCTTTTTGGCAAAATGCTAATGTGCTTAAAATTCTGCAATTATTGGAGAGAACCTTCCCAGGAATTGTGTAAGTGCCAGTCAATAAGACATTCTATACCTATGAGTACCAAAGATGGTGGTTGGGTAACTGGGGAGAACCCTACAAGTATGAGAAGAAGTGGTCTGATGATACAGGAAGGCTGGTAATACTCCCTAGAACTTAAGCGCCGAAAGGGTTTAACTGGATGGATAACTGGACAGTATCCACGCACCCTGAATAGACAGATTAATAGGGCTTTGAGTATGCGTCTGATTTCGGAGGTAAATTCCACAAATCAAAATGTCTATTGGATGTCTTAAGAAGAAGGAAGTGGAAGCGCAAATGCTAAAGATCCAAGTAAATAATAAGGTCATAGCCTCTAAGGCTTCTAAGAAAGACATCATTAGCTTGATTGTACATAGGATAGGATATTTTGAGGGAGCAATTCGAGAATTTTAATAGGAATAATTAAAATATTATGTGCGAATGTTATATTCTGATGATTGGAAGAATAGATTAATGGGCAATGTCATAGAATCTTTAAATAGGGGATCAGGCTGACTGTTTAGCTTTCTCAGTAAGCTTCTTGCTGAAGTCCTCCACATTGACATGCTGAACAACACTGTACCACTCGTTCTTCTTATCAGTATCCTCATCCTCATTCCTCTTTCGACTAATACGCACTCTAACCTTCCTTGGCAGGTTCTTAATACCGTTGCTCCACACGAACTCATTTAGTTTCGCGTCGATTCTAACGTCGGGGGTTCGCATGAGTTTGACAACCAGTTTGCGGATTTAGCTGATTGCTCGGGGAGCCTTCTTCTTGAATTGAATTCTATGGGTCAGTTTGTGGAGGTTAACTGTGGTGTCGATGGCGTTTTCGGTCAGGCCCTTTTTTTCTTGGTTTTACTTGCCCATGTATTGTTATGGCTTTTAATTAATTGAAATTATAAATATTCATTTTTTGGTATTTAATATTAAACCCATGCCATTCACTTTTCCTATTCATCTTCCACCTATTAGTCCTCCACTTCCTCCACTGTCTATTTAAATAGCCCTTACTTGAACTCAACGTCTGAAAACCTAAATACCTGTCCTCCAACGTTCACCAGGACTTTGAAAGGCCTATCGGTTTTGCATGAGATGTATGCGAAATACGCGAACACCGAATCGTGAAGGGTTACCTTCTGTTTGGTGAGCTTTATGTCGTCTTTTGGTTCCTTAGACACTGCTACAGCTTTTTGAGCCATCTTGGGTTTCTTTTTCTTCTTTTTCTTATTGAAAATCCTGTCGAACAGTGAGGACTTATCTTGCATGTTCTATTTCTCAAGATCGTCTTCAATGTTATCCTTAAACCACCTCTAATATTCAGCACTCGTCGGTTCATTTAAAAGAACTCCATTGTATGTAAACCAGACCCTCTGGTCTTACTTGGTGACTCCGATCCCCATACAGTCACCATAGCCTAGATTAAGTTCGTAGTTGTATACTAATATCCCATTATTCTTTACGATTCCGAGATTCGAAAATCCAATAGCTGCTGTTCCTATATCCACTTATCTGTTAAATCTCTTTTAAACGGTCAGAGCGTTGCCTAGCCCAACAAAGACCTCTCCATGAGAGCCAAGGAGTTAAATTTCGAAATAGGAGGTATCCTATAATATTTTGGTGAATTTAGTGGAACACCAAAGTTCATAAGTATTTTGGAACTCGATCTCATACAGGTAACCCTGCTCAAATTTGATCAAATCGATTTTAGTTTCTTTAGAAGATTTGTTGTAGTAGACCTCAGGCTGGAAACTATCGTCTGAGTTCGCCACAAGGTCTATTTGGTTTATACTGGGTTTGCGCATGAATGTTTAAGGGTTGCGATTGTAGTTCTCGTACGCTCGTCTTTTTCGTATGAAAGAAAATATCAGAAATCCAATTAGAAGTGTAGTGATTATGCTGGCTAGGATTAGGTAGGGGACCATCTTATTGTTTGTCTGGGGACGTGGTGGAACTATGGGTTTAGTTGTTGAATTGGTTGAGTTAAGTTGAACTAGAGTTTGGCTCGCTAAATGGAATACTCTTACTAAATTTTTCATTATTAATTTCAACATTGCTGCTACAGAATGCTCCTTAATTCATGACCCTATTTCGGATAGTGAAACCCTTTGTATTATTTAACGGATTACCAAAAATATGACATCATTTAATATTAATGGACAACATTCAGATGGTCTACATCAGGCTCCTACAGAGCTACCCCAAGTTTATTAGCTTCTGCTCCCTGTTAGGCTTCCTATTTGTATGCTCCAAAGCCCTAAAAACTTTGCTGTTCATCTACAAGAACTTTTTGAGAATGAGACGCAACCTAATTAAAAGATACGGAGAGAAATCCTGGGCACTGATTACAGGGTCTTCAGACGGTAAAGAATGTAATTAATAGCAGGTATTGGAAAGGCATTCGCTTACGCCTTTGCAAAGCGTGGATTCAGTATTGTATTGGCTGCAAGAACTGAATCAAAAATGGTTTAAATCCAGACGCACTTGCGAGAACTTTATCCTGGAATCGATGTAAAATATGTAGTTGCTGACTTTTCAGAGTCATTTAAACCAGGATTCTACGATGATTTTGTTAATCAGGTAACAACCGACTAATTTCAGGTCCGGGACATCGATATTTCTGTATTGGTGAATAACGTAGGAGTGGATGTTCTGTCCCCTTACCACTAACTCGGAGAAGAGGAAATAGCCAAACTAATCACAATAAACTGCATGCCAATATCTATCCTTAATAGGAAATTCATTCCTCGGTTACTGAGCCGATAGAAGAAATCAGCAATTATAAATGTAGCATCTGTAGCTGGTAAGGGTGTAGCATAAATTAGGTGAAATGCCGATGGCTCTGCATAATGTATACTCTGCTTCGAAGGCCTTTGATGATATTCTTAGTAGATCTCTCGGGTATGAATACCCTGAACTGGATATCATATCCCTAAGGCCTTCCGAAGTATCGACACCTATGACCTACCACAAAAAGAAAGATATTCTTACTATTGGCCCTGAATAGTGTGTGGAGGGACTTCTCAAGGATCTCTCCTATGAAGCAGCATCAAATGGGTCTTTAAGCCATAAACTACAAAGTGCGTTATACAGTGCCATCCCCTAAGGATTTTTCAATTATGTATGGAAAAACTTTTTAGGTCCAGATTTCATCCAATAACGAAAAGCAGCAACAGAGAGGCAGAAGAAGAGATAGTGATTGTTTAGCGTTGTTAAATAGTTGTATAATAATTAGGGTATGTTTGGAGTGGTATCAGCTGTGTGCAGGAGAATGTCCTCCAACATGCAGAAGAATAGAAGTATGCTTCGTAACGCAAGGAAGCTCAAATAGTAATTCAACCATTTTGAGAAGACTAAGCCAACTGCTGAGAAGGTGCAGAAGTTTATCAGAACTACCAAAAAGGATGAGTTGACTGGTAAGATAGCAAGGACAGCAAAGTAAAAGGTTGGATTATGGTAGTTATGACGGAGAGTTCAGATAGTTCATCAATGAGTTCAACTAAAAGCATAAAGGGAAAATCAGTCTTTTGGATGTTAGCCGCTACTCGAAGAAATTTGAAGATTTGAGTAAGCCTGGGTTACGCCCAGAGGATTTGAAGATTCTGGAGGAGTTCAGAAAGCGAAGATTAGAGTTCAAAGCTACCAAATAAATTGTAAAGATGTGCTGAGTTAGAAATAATAGGAAGATGAGGAGAATAGTCGGTTATCTGATCCAGACGATGAAACCACTGAGCAGTCTTCATCGATCTAGTATGAGAATTACTCTGATCTGACGAAATAGGATATTAACATGAGGGTACACCTAACTGCGAACATGCACACGGTAACTTAGGAAATGGAGGAGGATTAGGACGAGAATGAGGAAGAGGAGGAGGCGAATGACACAACAGGAGAGGCTGAGAGTATGTTTGGGCAGGGTCCGCTGGAGGTTGATGACTAGTTTATGTGCCTCATTTTAGATGCAGATAGCACTACACTGGTGACTACTCTACAAAGGATTAATAGCTTTAGGTGTTTGGTGTTTATGGCCAATTCGCTTGGGGTGATAGGATATGGTCGGGGAAAAGGTCCCGATTCTAAAAAAGCACTCTATAAAGCAATAGTACAGTGCCAACAGAACTTAATAGCACTGCCTATTGATAAAAATTTAAGCGTACCGGTACCAATAACCCAACGTTTCCAAGATTACGAGTTACAGATCAAACCTAGGGCTACTTTTAATCCGTGGGGACACCCCGTGGTAGCCACTATGCTGAGTTTATCAGGCCTGTTGCATTGTGCCTTCAAAACAGTGCATGGAGACTCCAATAACTACGGAATGCTAAACTCGTTTATGAAATCAGTAACTAAGAATCAGACACCTAAGCAACTGGCGGAGAAGAAAGGATTCAAAATATATCGGCACCAGTGGGTGAAACCGATAAACGGTTGGGGGCACCTTAAAGATTGTTATAGAAAGTGAAGCTGTATAAATTTAGAATATTTAAAGCAAATAAATGGAGGAGGGGCTTATTCGAAAGGTCAGGCAGTACCAATTTCGAAAAAGCGATTTGCTGGGGAAAGGAGCAACCGGCGAAGTATATTTGGGTACTTGAGGAGGGACTCAGGGCAGGACACCAATAACGGTATGAAGGTCGCTTGTAAGGTTATTAACATGAACAAAATTGACAACGAGGTTACCGCCTACCTTCTTAACAACGAGAAGACAGCATTGTAAACCCTACGCCATCCCAACATAATTCACACGCTCGACATTATTCAAGAGCCAGACTACTGCTTTATTTTCACTGAATTTTGCAATCAAGGCACACTTTCCGACACTATCGCTACTTAAGGTACTCTCCTAACTAACGAAGGAAGGCTAAATTAAGACCATGCGCTGGCACTATTCCGTAATATTGTGGAGGGTTACAAGGTAATACTCCAGAACGGAATAATTCACAGAGACATTAAACCCGCCAACATTCTCATGCACGATGGTAACCCACTTATCAGTGATTTCGGCTACTGCGAGATAATAGGAGGAGTGAAACCTAAAGTTTTTTACAATGTCGGCTCCCCATCGTATATGGCTCCAGAGGCTTTCGTCGTTAATCTTTACAGTTAGAAGAGTGACATCTGGTCACTGGGTGTAGTTCTGTACTAAATGCTCGTTGGAAGTACCTTTGATGGTGGTGGAGACATCATGTAATGCATTACTAACGTTGGAAAGCATGGTGTTCCTTATCCTTCTCCAGTTAGTCCTTACTGTAAACATATTATCAACAGTTGCCTGAGTCTAGATCCCTCCAAAAGAATAGGATTGAATGAGCTTATTGAGATATTGGCCAACAGACAGCAGATTACTGAACAACTTTCTAGGTTTAATGGACAATAAGCTTAAGTTTCTGCAGCAAGGATTCCACAACATCGTGGACAGGCTCCAAACCAAAATGTACAGATGGTTAATCACGGACTGCATAACGGATTTCACAATGGAATTCATAATGGAATGCATAATGGAACTCAAAATATGATGCAAAATGGAGGTCATCATGTTGTTCAAAATGGACTTGTTATACAACAGCAACATAGGCCTCCAACTCACGTACTCAATCAACAGTACCACTAGATATTAGCGAGTCAGAGAAATCGGCCCATTCTTCAGCAGTATCCTAACCAAAACCAAAACCATAATCATGTGCCTTTAACTGGAAGCAACAAGATAATTAAGCACCATCATACATAAGGTTCAAACTCTGTTCGGCCTACTACTCACCATACTTTAGTAGAGAATGCTCACTCACCGAATAGAATGGAAATAGAACACAATCTTAGCTACGAGCAACTTTATCAATGGTCTATCCAAAGCCAGAAGGGTATGCAGTAGACTCTCTCCCCACCCCGACAAATGAGTAGTCACCCTAAACTTCAAAATAACAGAGTCGTATATTCACATTCATAACCCGATGAAATAATATAGAGGGGACATATGTAACCCATGAGGAAAATACCATCTGTAGGACATGGGGTTTTTAAGGGGAAGCTTTAACCAATCACTCTTTCCCAATCGATGCATAATACAGCTGGAAGGATGCAATAAATCATTATTCCTACTTACAACCGAGGTGTTCCCCACCAACAATCTTACAGACATATGAATGATGCATTCAACAGACCTATCACTACAATAGTGGCACCATCGCAACCTAGAAGCGTTACTTCAATACCTATGCAGAATGAAGTAAAGTTAGTGCGGTCGGTTATTACAGATCGAGGTTTTGAGAACCCACAGTTTACGCAAAAACCATTTCAAAAGGCTCCCGAAAGTGCAATCTTTAAGCCATAGTCACAATATGTCTAAGTTCAGCATCCATTCAACCAGCGCTCTCCAGAGAACTTAACAAATAGACATAGAATCACACAGTCCCCTGTTTCTCCCATATACCCTGTGTTGAACCAGGTTCCCATTCCTCAAAATGATCCCAGAGTACCCGCTGTTCAACAAGCCTCATTCAAGAAACCACAACCAACGAAAAATATGTAATAGCTGCAACCCCAGGCTCGATTAAATAATAAGCAAGTTCAAATTAATGGCAATCAACATCCTTCAATAGTACAGCATTAGCATCATATGCTAGCTACTCAGTCAGGCCTGGTTAAAGTGGATCCTCGGATAGGAGCTCAGAATATCAATAGAGGACAGCCTCACATAAGGAACGGTGTGGTGACACAGCGTCTAACAGGCAGCAATATGCCGATGAACGGAGCTGTAGAGCAGGTGGGGATATTTAGATCTGTTAAATGATGCAATTTAATTGCGTATATTTTTATAATGATAGGGGCTTAACCTTTCCCATTCTCCAAAATATTCGTTCGGTAGATAAAGCTAAAGCGCAACAATAAATACCGTCCTCGAACCAAGATGCAAAAACACGATTATGCAGACAATCCAAACTCATTTGACGATAGTTGCTGCAACAAAACTGCAAGGTCAGGATCGGTGTAGAATGTTTGTGAGAAGTTTAGTAACTCACAGATGGTCAATATTGTCAGGACAGACACTACTGTTAACTTCGCTGGGCCCTTGGTTCTGTAAAATATCAAAGTTGCCAATCGGACTGTATTCTAGCAATAACATTATAGCTGTGGCCTCAGACTCAGAAAGATAATTATGTCAACCAGAAAGAGCTCTGCCCGATCAGTTGGTGCGAATATGTCTGGGGTGTGTTTATCTGAGCAATTGTGGAAGAAGGCCAAATAGTATCCTCAGAATATGTACTGATCTAATAATGAAGGCTGTCCCCCTGCAAAATCTCCAAGATCATCCCCAGAGAAAAACCAAGATAAAGGTCGAAGCAGAATTTTCGATAGCCGAAAACAGCCGAAAGTTTTAGAGAAAGAAGATAATAAAATCTAAAGGGAACTAAACAGAATAGCTTTCTTAGGAAAAGCTTAAACATTCTGGGCACTTACCAGCGTCCGATTAGAGTAATAACTAGGCCTACGAGTTCTTTTAGAGTGGAGTACTGCAGGGACTTCGATTCGGAGGCAGCATAAAAAGTAGGAATAGACATCTACCATAAGAGTAGACACTACAATACAGAGGTTAAGAAACGATAAGCAATCGAAAGAATATAACCTTGGAGAATAGAAGATTATCAGTAACAAAATATGCTGTTGTGAATCGACACATTATTAAGCCATAACAGTAGTCAAGTTTGTTGATAAAAATTAGAGAGTGTTGAATTCATAATTAGTCAAGGTTGTTGCCATCAATACAACGAATTCCAATGTCTCCGCGATCCAAATATTCCTGATTTTGGGGAGTCTCTGCCTCAAAGCACTTCAGCACTTACATCTTGTACTCCTCCTCCTAGTCGCACATCCAGCTTTTGCTTTTGCTTTCAAATGACTGGTTTAGTTTATCAGGGCTTGGTGAACTCAATACTGATCCCGATTCACACTGAATTATAAAAGGGGTGGACAGGGCCTACTTGGCACTCATACGTTTTTGAGGGTTTTTTATGAGGCATCTCTTGATAAAATCTTTAGCGAACTTCGATAAATGCTCAGGGTATTATGGCTCAACGTTTTTTATGTCTTCGATGGTATCATTCAAATATTCCTTTATAAACGGAAGCCTGCCAGTCAGTAGCTCATAGGTGGTGACTCCTATTGACCAAACATCAACTAATTAGTTATATTTTCCCGCAAACATCTATGGAGCCTTGTAGTAGAGAGTACCTGTCATAGACCACATTTCCAGCCGCTGCCCCAGTTTCCGATTGATCTTGCTGATGTCGAAATCAATAAGTTTGATTTACATAGTGAGTGGGTTGTAGAGAATATTCTCCGACTTGATATCTCGATGGCATATTCCCTTCTAATGCATAAAGCTGGCGGCCAGTAGCACCTGGCTGATGATCTCACGCACCTCATCCTCCTCCATTTTTTCGTGTTTGTCTAGGTATTCCTTGATTTGGGGATGAGGGTAGTATTAAAGTATTAAATGACAGTTTTTTTAAGTCTAGTCAACAAACAAGTTGAAAGCTTCTATAATGTTGGGATGGCTCAAAATTTTAAGATTTTTGTATTGACTTTTTAGCATACTGATGAGTTAACAGTCTGTGCTCCTAAAACACTTTACAGCGTATACTTTTCCAGTCAGAATTTCAGTGCATTTTTTAACTACTGATTGAGCCCCTTCTCCAAGTTTTTCCTCAATCTTAAACAAATCTACAAACCTCTTATTGATATAAACGTCCCGGTTTCTACAGGGGTTTTCAAAGATGGACATATCCTCACTCTTCCTTCTGAGTTTTATGATGGATGTTTTTCTCTGTAGTTTTGAAGCTGCTGTTTCTTACTCCGGTGAGTCCCCCTTCCCTATCTTTTCAACCACACTTTTAACTTCTCCCACACTCTCAACTAGATCGATTTTAGCGCACATCCTCATTTTCTATCGATTGGCCCGTATTTGTTCTCTGGACATTGATTACATTTTTATTATAATCGAATTTGAGTAGTTTGAACTGGTATTCTAATTCATCCCATGAAACTGATCAAAAACCTATTTCGATAAAAACCTGTCGCCGCCAATAAGATACTTATCTATCTTAATAGCGACTTTAAACAGTCTATTTAGGTGACTGACCAAACAGCAGGACAACATTTGGAGACTAGTGAGAACAAGGAGTACGTGTTTCTGTTGGTGAAGAATAAAAAGGGAGCTATAATCCTCAAAAGAAAGCTTAATCAGAATGAGAAGTTCTCGGAGGCACTGGCGCAGGTGGAGCCTGAGTGCAAGAACTACCTGGTGATGGGATACACCAATAACTATCGGTAGGAGAAGCAGTTCCCTATAGTAGGTAATGTAGATAGTGAAGGTTCGAAGATCATCCGATCAGGGATACTGTACAAATTTAGCAACCGAACTAGTACTTTCGAGGAGTGTCAGTTTAAACTGCACCAGGATTACCTAATGTACACAAAAGTGAGTAAAAGAGGTACTCGAATAAAGATGTAGATAAACTATCGATAGTGCCATGGTAGAACTCTCATGTGCAGATACTAGATCAGCAGAAATGCATATTCTGTATACAAGACAAATACAAAACCATCAAATTGAAGTCTCTATCCAGAGAGGATATGAACGGCTGGTAGTTAGAGTTAGATGTAGGCTGTACAGCATTACGGAGGCTATCAGACTGACCAACTAACAGAAGTATGTTGATAGCCTGTTCAATAGGGTAGTTAAGCATCAACAGGATAAAATCAAACAATATTCTGTGCAGTCTGACCACCTTCTTAAAAATTAGAAGGGGCTTCTCAGTGATTAGAAGGGTAGGAAGGCACTTAGAGACTACTTTCAGAAGCATCCCAATAGGAGCTAGCTGGAAACTGATATTAAACTGCTGGCGATACTCAACAAGTATCATCACTACTGTAAATTGTTGAGGGATCAGGATGAAGAGGCTAAAGAGGTTATTAAGGATCTACGCACAAACCTTATTGAACTGCAGGAGGAGGCTCAGGAGATCCCAATACTGGATAAGAGCCAGCCAGTATCTGAAATGCTAAATAATTAGCTTTACAAGATATTTGAGGTGCTCTCCAGTCAACTAAGCCAGAAATATCATCCAGTGCTGCTAATGAATAAGCATCTGCATACTAGCATACTGAAGTCAGCTGTACAGGCTTACAGAGAGAATAACCGTATACATGTGTCATCCATCCTGCATACAGTTTAGCGTAACTGATGTCAGTTGATCTTTAGTTAAGTACCTGCACTTATTTGGTTGCATCTAGGTAGGGTTTGAATTAAGATTATATAATTGGAATGGCATCCACGTAGGCAGATACCAACTACGAAGTTCTCAATCGATACGACCAGTATGAAGTTACAGATCTCCTCACCATGGCTACTCAGGACCACTTGAAGGGCAAACTCACATAAAGTAAGTCGATATTCTACATCAAACTCGTACTGGGTACCCTACTTACCATCAATGTATGGGTTTCCCATTGGTACCCGCTGCCCTGGCCAAAGAACTACTATCTACTGGTAGGTTGTGTAGTGTTCTACTATATTGCCAGCTTCTACTATGAAAGTTTGGATGGGATTAAGAAGCATGAGGGAAGCCTAGTAGGGGCTTACCAACTGAGGAAGGAGGGTCCACCAAGCAAACTCATGATAAGATTTAAACCCTACGATAACGAGTTTTCTCTAGTGTAGGTAAGTAATGGGAAGGTACAACAATAGAAACTCTTCCTCTACAACCAGTACATCGATGAGTAAGGCAACCTATTACTCTCCAAGTGGAAGTAGGTTATCGACAAGTTCATATCAACCAAGATAAGCAATTGATTTGATACCAGTAAACGAAGAACCTATGCCAATAGTAGATAATAGGGGTATCATATTTTGTTGAGAGTAAGCTTAGTAGCAACATCCAGATCTTTCACCATATTCTTAAACTACTGGAAGCTAATCTTTCCATCGAAGTCCAGATCAGCCTTTATAATTGTTCGATCAACCAACTGCTGAAGCTGCTGGTCTGTAAGGTTGTTCCCTACCATCATCTTCAGCACTTTAAAGAGCTCTCCATTGGTGATGAACCCATCCTAGTTTATATCGTAGATCTTGAATGCAAAATGGAGTTTCTTCTACTCGTCAGTTCCGTACAGAGAGGCCAGTCCTTAAATAAGACGAGATGTACCAGTTAGGAACTAGCTGAAGCTGATTTTGCCGTCTTTGTTGGAATCGAAGATCTCGATAACCCTCTGAACGAGTGGGTTCTGTGACAATTAGGGGACATTGAATATCTATTTAGGGTCTAAGTCGCCACTACCATCGATATCAATCTGTTTGAATCTAGCGTAGAGCTTTTGGATTTATTTTTGGGTGAAATGGTTGGAGAATTCAGCCGTGTTTATGTTTCCCATATTTATATTCTGTAATGTATTAGGAGCTATTAATATTTAAATGGTTAGAGTGAGATTATGCACCAGATGACTTATAAACTTGAACTAGGGGGGTGAGTTAACAAGATATCTTGTAAATTAACATTAAAACGACCGAAATGCCTAATATTTGGTGATTAGTGTTTGATGCGTACTTATTATTTTTGAAAAGAAATTGAAATAATGACGATATTATGACTGATAAAATTAATAGTAAATTGTCAGCACAGAACTAAAGATAATATATGGGCGAGCAAATCAGATGCTGATAGTCACCTTGATGTATGGTGGGCAGCATCCCACCTCAATTTCAACCGAAACTTTCCTTGAAACTCTGGTTAGGTCACTCTTGAGAAGTTACTCGGAAGTTGGGGATAGGAGTTATCTTAGTGCATGTGAAGCTTCGCTGTCTGGTTCACGGCTTCTCTTGGACAATATCTCCAAAGCTAACCTAGTTTAGTCGTCGAGGTCTGTAGTGAAGCTCTGTGCCTTCAGGTCTTGGGCACAGGTTAAGGCGAAGAGAGCGCAGAGGATGAGGAACAATGAGAAGAGTTTCATGGGAATAGATGATAATTGATTATTAGATTTAACTATAAATGGAATTTAACGATGCAGTCTGGTATGATTAAATTTGTTGTACAGTTTCAATTTCAGCAGATTTTGATAACTAATTACGGGATTGGAGGTATCGAGATGGTATGTTCCAAGAGACGTTGGGAAGTAGGTATAAATGTTGGAAATTATATTGGAGAGGGTTTTGGGGTTCAATAGCATCTACTTTGAAGGTTAGATAGCAGCTAGAGTAGACAGAGATTTGCCAGAATCGTCGGTTGTATGAAAAAAATATGAAATCAAAAGCCTGTAAGTTATGGAAATAAAAAGTAGCTAATCGTTAGATATTGCAATGTTGGGTTGCTGCAAGTACACCTACCAACAATATTTGGCAATTTAATCAATAGATGCCTTAAATGAAGCTCACGCCTATCAAATAATACATTCAACTATGATGATAAGATGCCCAATTAAACACAGTTTAATATTCAATCTTATTGACATCATGTTAATGCTTAATAGACAGATAAATACACCAAATCGACTTAGAGCCATGAGGTTTATGGAAACAAGCTTCCGTTAGTAAGTTTAATATGATCAGTTCGGGATCAACATTGGGCTATTGGGCAACTAAACTCGTATCAAATCATAATAGTAGTGTTTATAATAATACATACCGCCAAACAGTAAGAAATTTATAAAATGAGTTACTAACTCCTCATCAAAAATAAGGGTAAGCAACTCAAGTACATCTCGGAGTTCGTCAACTGTATCAAAGAGTGTGCTACCAACAACACTTCCAGTAAGTAGATCATCTTTTGCTTCCGAGCTGGCCAGGTTAGTCTCATACAATCACCCTAATATTGGTTGAGGTGCGAGGGTAACCAATCCTTCGCTTTCATCTAGCTCGGAAAATAGATGTACCTGCTCAAGGATTGCGGCCTTAAGCCGTCAGGATAATCCAGCATAGCTGATGCCTGCTATTAAGTTCGCCTTCATGATATCCTAAAATACCTGGACCCTCTGAAGAAGCTCCTCCAATCTATGAAGCTAGTGTTCGAGACTGACAAGATAGTGATGGAAGTACAGGCTAACGGCTCCAGGTTTGAGTTTACACTACCAGCTACAAAAGTCTAGCCTATCGAAACAAGGCTCAATTTATCGGAGCTTGTGCTGGTGGCTGAGCTCACTGAAAGCTTCACCAGAGACATCTTAATTAAAAAATAGAGGAGCTACAGCATTATTCTACTCAGTAGCACCATCTAACTGGATCAGACCCTCGCTGGTGACTTGAAAAGGTCGTAACAGGCTAAACCCGATCAATTAAGGGGTTATGATTATTAGAGGCTGATGATAGAACTCAATGATCATGGGAAGATAGAGACAGCAGGCTATTTCTTCGGTAAGCATATGACCTACTGTCAGAAGATCGAGAAGCCTTCCATCAAAATATACATTTCGAATAAGAGGGATACTCAAGAAGGACAGATAATTATTTTGCTGGAGGCTGACCGATTGAGGATGGTTAAGAACTTCTCCTGTACGTTTGCTACCACTAATCTTACTCATGCTTCTCAGGTGGTGCCTAAATCCTAAAATAAGAGAATTTTCTACTATAACGGAGGAGAGATTGAGCCAACTGAAGTGAGGCTCAAACAACAGCATTTAACCAAAGTTCAATAGTCTATGGTGATAGGTCCTGAGCTCATTTAGGTAGATAACGAAACTAGGCCGCAGCGTAAAGTACCTGACTTTATGGCCAATCTTGAGCGACTAAAACTAATCGAATAAGAGGAACAGAGGAAAGCAGCTCGTAGCCTCATATAGGATCTTGAGCCTTCTCAGTACGACGACTCACAGTGGGAGTATCAGGAGGGACCACGAGTCAAGAATGCCCCAACATAGAGATTCTGATGTTTGATAGGATAAATATAATAGTATTTGAAATTAGTTGCAATGGGAGGAAGCCAAACTCGTAACGTATCTTCTAACGATGCAAGTAATCGACGGAATGCAACCGATTAGTTCATCGGTACAGTTTATCAGCAATGTCTAACACAATACTTACAATCTTCCAAATAGTTGAGCAGGTAAGTAAAACTAGCTAAGGGCCAGAATACCACTATGTTTATCCTCGACCGCTTAAGCAGAATGAAATAAAGCCTAAATAAGCTGAACCTATCAACATAAAATTCAAAGGGCAACCTTTCAGAGATCTTTAAACAACTTCTTCTTATTGAAGCAGCTTGCTCCCCTGCCAATGAGTCAAATACAAGCAAGTAAACTGAAATAACAGGAATCAGTATTTCAGTATCGAAATCTTAATCTTTTTAAATACAAGGAATACGAATAAAATTGTAATCTTAATCACCTAAAAAGCAGCGATTAGATGCTCAAGTCTCATAATTACTAACTAAAACAAACGAGTTAACGATTAAATTACAAAAATATCAAGAGAAAGTAAAGGTCCAGAATCAAGAGTTGATAATGTGTAGGGAGGATCTAAGCAAAGTTCAGGAGGAGAGAGATTCGTTATTGAGGGAAAGAGATACATCTTAGAAGGCAAGGAAAGACATTGAACAGGTGCTAGAAACTATTATGGGAAGACTCAAGACTCAATAGCCCTCCATCTAAAGCAGTACCTTCCAACGGGTTACCACCTGATTGATGACGATAATCATTAATTATAAATATCAATCGATTGATATTGACAATAGAAAATCAGAGAACAGCGTACCAAATGCACAAAAATAGGGACATCCTCGACAAGTGGTAATCTAGATTCCAGATAAGGTGCTACTCCTACAAACAGAGACCAGTTACTCATCGCGAATGTAGGGACGCACCCTGCATCATATTCCCCACTCTTATTATCTGTAGCTTCGTAGGGTTGGCCAGTTGGAAACTCGTAGCCAAAATTAAATAATCCAGACGTACCTAGACCTTATTCAACGATGACTTTACCTCAAAGTTAACCATACTCTCAACAGCCTGTACTATCTGTCTGGTGATAACTGTAGCAATCATCACATTTATGCATAAGCTTTCTAACATCGGTATTAAAACAGTCATATGCCTAGGCGGTCTAATAATCACTGGACTGGCTGTAGCCTGCTTCATCTATGACGGCGTACCAGTTGCTGTAATTATTCTGCTGGCATTGGCTGTCTACCTTCTGATCGTGCTATGCTGCTTCAGAGAGTACATTCCTACAACCGAAATACTCATCAAAGTAGTCTCTGATTACATCAGTAAGTCAATCCTTCGGTCTATTCTGTGGAGCGTGTTTGGATTGGTAATAGTGGTAGGGTGTAACGTATTTACACTGGCTATTGGAGGCAGGTTGTTTGCTGCAGGCACCTACGCTTTCATCTTTTTCTGTGTGCTATTGTTTTACTATTCAGCAGTACTTGTAAATTCTATTGGAGCTGCAAACTGGTATTACAAGGATACAGACAGCATCACCAGCATAAACACCCTACAATGGGTGTTGAAATACTATCTAGGGAGTATTGGGTTTGCCACTATGACAGTTATTCCCATAAAAATTGCCAAAACACTTAAAGGGTAAAGCTAGGACTCTGAAAACACTTGTAAAAAGATATGTAATTGTATTACGCAGTGCTGTTTCTCAAGCCTCTCTTAGTATTTGTAGATTATGAACCACTATGCGATAATCATGATGGGAGTAGTGGGATAGGGATACGTTTAGAGCTCCCGGTACATGGGAGTGTTGATATTCAGCAATAAACGACTATTTGCTGTTATGGACATGATAAATAGGTTTCTGTGGTGGGCTCTCAGCATCATATTCGTTATCCTCCCATCTTTATTAGCAGCCATCACCAACTTACAACTCTCCCAACATTAAACAGTGGTTCTGTTTCTCTAGTGCTGTATTTGCTGCTGCTTGGTGAGTACCCCTATGGTCTGCCTACTAACGGAATCGATCAACTCTGTATTTGTGTTTTTCTGTTTAGATCGCAAGATGATAAACTACGGTATGAGGGTGAATGACGTTCCAGACGACATTTACGATCAGTTTAGGAAGGCATTCTGCGACGAACAGGATTAAACTGGAGCTTATTACTTCGAGGACGAGTCTTCTTGTAAAACCAAGTCTAACCGGCTTATCATTCCTGCCAACCCTATGCTGCATCGATTGAGATAGAAGAGAGCATCTAAAAGATTACAGACACATCCAATATAGAAGAGAATATCGAAATCATCACGAACTTCCTTTCAAGAAAGGCTGTAGGCTCAACCTTAGACATAACACAACATAGTGTTTAACAGGAATGCGTAGGAGCAGTTGCCTAGGTTCGGTTGAATACGGTTGTGATTAATGATCATTAACTGCATAAACGGGTTATCAAACTATTTTATTAGGCTAAAGCAGGCAGAGGCCGAAATGAGAAGTATTTCGACTAAGCATGAGGTTTTTGTCTGTACATTTATTGGTATGTCATTGAATCGTCTATCATTTATAAAGCGAATCTCATAATTTTCAAACAGTCGAAAGGCGATTACTGAGTTTCTAAATGAGAATAGATCTTACCTATCTAGCAGTCGTATAGGAACACAGTCGTTCCTCTACCGAATCTTATGTAAAGGTAGTTTTTGTACTGCATGAACTCTCCCTTTATTATTTTGTCGTCTTCTTCCTTCAGTTTATTCTTCGATAGCTTGAAGGCTATCTAGTTGTTGCTGAGTTTTTTATTCTCAACAGAATAAACTAGGCTTCCATCTTCGAAAAACCTCAAATAACGGTAGTAGTAAACTACGAAGAAGGGGATCCCAGATGACTATATTGTCTGTTCACCTCTTTTTGTGTAGCGTTACCTGAGAACATAGTATCCGTTGTAGTGGACCCTATGCGCATGTTAGTACATGGCTGAATAGCTGCCATAATATTTAAGTTCTTATTAAGAATCGATTTTGAAGGAGGAGGGTTTGCACTGCCAAATGAGCATCTGAAGATCATGGTTGACTGCATGTTTGATGTTAGGCCCAAACTCAAGCGGATGCGCAACGATGTAATTTTTAAGAGGAATGAACATGGAAGGCTAGGGCAAGTTGGGTACCTAATTTTTGAACAGAACCTTACAGATAGTCTCGTAATATCTTTATTTGGTTGGGCTAGGCTTCTAAAAGATCTATTTGTAGTTAGAGCTTATTTGGATGAAGCTTTTAATTTACCTGGGAGGCAAGTAAGTTAAAATATGGATCAGGCATACCGAGGGTATCTTTGAGAAAAACTTTATAAGAGTGGATGAGGGTGTGAGACCTTTAGCAGATGAAGAGCTTTGATTCATGAGGCTGAGGAGAGTGGATGGGACGGTGGGAGATTTATGGCTGGTCTAGAACCGCTCGATGAGGGATTTGAGAAGAGCATCTGATTTGTCAGGTCGCTACAGAAGTTGTTTGATGGTATTCTGAGGTCTTTCGTATTCATTAAGAACTGAGAGTATTTTGAATGCAGCCACTGCATCGAACTCGCAGAACTCGAGGATAATTCTAATATCCTGTTTCTCCAGAGTCTTGTGAAAGTGTTTGGATAGAATTCTAAGAGTTTCGGGAATAAGGTTGGATTTTGTTTATTCTATTGGTTTCATGTAATAATAATCAAAGACATACGAATTTTAAATTTGAGCTTTCATAAATATTTTTAATGTAATTTTCTATAATCAGCATACTGAGCAATTCATACGATCAACGAAAATTCAAGAATTAATACGTTAGAGATGTGGGTGGTCGGCCGTATAGCTA